>CAUYUJ010004173.1:0-72435 GCA_963575745.1 Prorocentrum cordatum | reverse complement strand
CCCCCGATCCGTGCAACGAGCGCGCTAATGTGCAAGTCGTGCCTGTTCATGTGGCTCTCCTTCTGGGAAGAACCTAAATTTAAGTCGGGCCTGTCCCCCTACAGGGAGATTTTCGACGGAAAATAAAATACCCCAAGAATACCCCAAAATGGTTTTTTTACCCTAAAAATTGTCCCCAGAGAATCCCCCTGTAGGGGGACAGGCCCGACGTAAACCCAGATGATGAAAACTGCCAGCTTCCCAACTCTTGGAGGAGAGGGCCCCACCATGCTCGTACAAGCCGAAACAGAGAAGGAGAAGGAGGAGGAGCAGGAGAAGGAGGAGGAGGAGGAGGAGGAGGAGGAGCGGACGGGGGAAACGAGAGCCCGAGAACGTTTTCATCTCTCGGGGGCACACCTTTTACTTCCGCCGCCTTGTGCCAGCCATCCGCCGACGGAGGCGGCCTCCTTGTACTTCCGCCGACCTTCCGCCGCCCTTCCACGGCGGAAGAGATGGCAACTCCTTCGATCCTCGACGGCGAGGCCCTTTTTTGGAACGCCCCAAACATCTTGCCTGGGGCAGGAGGTTCGACACTGCTAATCAGAGAATGGAACACCATCGTGAGCGTTTTCTTATTCGGCGTTTCGACCTTGGGCGTAAAGGGGAGGGGGGAGGGGGGGGGTCTGGCTCCGGACCCCTGCTTAGGGCGACTCTTTGAAAGAGTGCTGCCCCTGGGGGGGACCCAACCCGCTCGAAACAGGCGCTAAGAAACAGCCAAGATCTACTCCATGTGGGGAGGGGGAGGGGGGGTTGGGGCCCGCGCCGATCGGCAAAACAATGAATGAAAAAACGATCACATCATCAAGCCATAGCGCCAGCGACCGACTGGCCGACCCTGGCTGACCCAGACCGGAGCCCCTGATTACGTGGAGTGCGCAGCGGCAGCCCCAGATTGACAAGGAGCCTCCCTCCATCTGTGCAGGCTGTTACATGGGCGATTTCGGAAACTTCCGCCGACCTTCCGCCGACCTTCCGCCGCCCTTCCGCCGCCATCCGCGGCGGAAGAGATGACAACTCCGCCAATCCTCAAATGCAAGGTCCTCCTTGGAACGCCCCAAATATGTTCAACCGTCTGGTCGACAAGATCGGGGACGTTTCAAGCGATGACTACATGTAAAAAGGAACCGCCGTCCCTCCCCGAAGCTATTCAAAACTCTTCGAGTCGAATGTGCGCGGCGCGACGACGAGAGCGCAGTTTCGAAACAGAGCCGCACTCCATGTTTGCAACTGCTGCAAGCGGTCAGTGCGTGCGTGCCAAGTGCTGAGGCGAGAGCCCCATGTTGAGAGGAAGCCGCCCGCCGTCCGCGTCACTGTTGCAGGACTTCGGCATGGAAGGTGCGCGGTGCTAAGACGAGAGCACCATGCAACAGCTGCCCCGCCCATGCTCTGGCAACAAGACGCAGGCGTCGTGATCGACGAGAGTGCGCGCGGCGCTGGGGTGAGACCGCCTAAGTTCGGAAAGCATAGTCGCCCTCAACCCTGCGAAGCAACTGTCACAACCTTGTAAGGCGCATGTGTGCGGCGCCGGGGCGAAAGCCCTGTTTATGTGAAACTACCCCATCCAGACTTGTAAATGCTGCAAGCCTTTGAAACGAAAAGCGAAAACCCCTTTTTGAAAACCGCCACCCCTCCACATTGTAACTGTCGCAAACGCTTGAGACGTGCTTCCACGGTTCTAGAGCGAGACCCCCATATTTCGGAGGCGCGCAAACATGGATTCGCGATCCATGGACTTGGTGCGCGGTCGCCAAGTCCATGGATCGGGGGAGGTGCCCTCCCCAAAATGCGGCCGGTGCCGCCTCGCACGGCGGCGGAAATCCGCGATTTCCTATGGAAACGGGGCCCGTCGTGAATCCACGCCCCCTTGATCCATGTTTGCCATTTCCTGAATATTGACCATCCGTGTGAGTGCTGCAAGTGTCAAGCAGCATGGCCATAAATATAACAAGGACGTCTCAGGCGAAGCGCCCCGTTCGCCCTGCCGAACACTTCTCCCTGCCGGGGGCACGACAGGGAGACGTGATCTCTAGAGAGAAGGGGTGGAGGAAGAGGAGGAGGAGGAGGAGGAGGAGGAGGAGGAGGAGGAGGAGGAGGAGGAGGAGGAGGAGGAGGAAGGGGAGGAGGAGGAAGAGAAGGAGGAGGAAGGGGAGGAGGAGGAAGGGGAGGAGCACAAAGAGGATGGGGATC
This sequence comes from Prorocentrum cordatum, assembly GCA_963575745.1. NCBI lineage: Eukaryota > Dinophyceae > Prorocentrales > Prorocentraceae > Prorocentrum > Prorocentrum cordatum. The sequence continues at coordinate 70,209 of CAUYUJ010004173.1, read as the reverse complement.
ACGAGGAGGGAGGAGGGAGGGGGGAACACCCCGCGTCGCACCGCATCCCCGCACCCCCTCCAGGGGCGCGCGGGTGCCCAGGCAGGGGCCGATCTCGTCGTAGCTGCGGGCGCAGCGCCCGTTCTGCCACAGGCGGCCGCCGGATGGCGGCGGCCCCGCTGGAGCCGGTGGCGTCACCGCAACCTGGCGGCGGCACAGACCGCGGGGGGGGCCCCGAAAACCCTCCCGGGAGGACCCCCCTCCGAGCAGGCCCCCCAGGACCCCGCCGCCTTGGAGCCCCCGTCCGGTGGAGGGCTTGGTGTCTTGTTCGAAAGGTCCCCCGCGGGGCCGCGAACCCCTCAGGACCCCCCCCCCCTTGGAATACCTCTCTAGGGGATTTGTTGCGTTTCATCTGCGGGAGTCCCCCGAAGCCCCGAGGACCCCTTTTGGTGTTTCTGTTCGGGGCGCTCCCCCAGACTCCCCACTGAAAAAAACCCTCTCGGGGGGTTGATGGTTCTCTCGGGACCCAGTGAGAGCCGGCTCGAAAAGATCGGGTGGGTGGAGGCCTGAGAGTTCACGGAGGAGAAACAGGAAAAAGAGGAGTGGAGGACGAGCAAGAGGAGGAGGAGGAGGAGGAGGAGGAGGAGGAGGAGGAGGGGGAGGAGGAGGAGGAGGAGGAGGAGGAGGAGAAGGAGAAGGAAGAGCAGGGAAGGTGTATCGGCAGGCAGGGCTCTCTGATACAGAAGTGGCCAAAGGTCGATCCCTGAGCGTGTGGGGTGTTGTGTGTGTGTCTGTGTGTCTGTGTGTCTGTGTGTCTGTGTGTCTGTGTGTCTGTGTGTCTGTGTGTCTGTGTGTGTGTGTGTGTCTGTGTGTCTGTGTGTCTGTGTGTCTGTCTGTCTGTCTGTGTGCTGTGTGTCTGTGTGTCTGTGTGTCTGTGTGTCTGTGTGTCTGTGTGTCTGTGTGTCTGTGTGTGTGTGTGCGTGCGTGCGTGTGCGTGCGTGCGTGCGTGCGTGCGTGCGTGCGTGCGTGCGTGCGTGCGTGCGTGCGTGCGTGCGTGCGTGTGTGTGTGTGTGTGTGTGGGTGGGTGTGTGTGCGTGTGTTTGTGCTACGAAGGAACCGCGATATCATCCTTGATTACTCTGCCTGTCGCTTGCTCAGCAGCCACGACGGCGGGGGAGCCGTCTTGGCACAGAAGGGGAGGGGGCTCGGATGGCACAGGATCGTTGACTGTTGCGGCCAGACGCTGCGCTGGAGAAGGCTGAAGAAAGCCTTGCATCTCCTCAAGGCTCGATGTGAGGCGCTGCAGGCAAGAGGTGGGCATACTCGTGTGGACAGAAAACCGCTGTCTATGCTGGCCACTGCAATGGTAGCCCTCAGTGGCAGGGGCAGCAGCATTCACGCTCCATCCCGCCTTGGCGCTCACTCAGCAGGCTATTTGTTTCCCTGCGCAGCGCAGCGGCAATGATCAATATTGGCCGGCCAGGTTAAACGTCACCACCTACGGGGGGAGGATGGGGAGGAGGAGGGGGAGGAGGAGGAGGAGGAGGAGGAGGAGGAGGAGGAAGGGGAGGAGGAGGAGGAGGAGGAGGAATAGGAGGAGGAGGAGGAGGAGAAGGAGAATGTGAAGGAGAAGGAGGAGGAGGAGGAGGAGGAGAACCGAAACACCTGGAGCAGCGCCCAGGCCAACCTGCGATAGGCGAGCCGTTGGGCGTAGCCTGGGAACTGGGACCATGGCATAACTGCACACTCATGCAACCATCTGAGTCCGAGCTCCGTGACTGACCACGTAAACTCTAAGTCAAGTCAAGTATTCGAGGAGGACGGGGAGAAATCAGGCCGCAGCCCGCGGGGAGAGGTGGAATGGGTGCCGCAGCCCACAGCGGCGCCCAGCGCAAAGGCCAAGCCAAAGCAAAGTTTGTGCTCAGTTGCTGCACGGCGGGTCTGTATGGCGGGCGTTCCCCAGAAATCGCCCCCAAGAACCAAACAAATGCCTCATGCACGCCCTGCGGAGTCGGGCGGGCCCTCACGGGCGGGACCCCGGCGGGCCGCGGGGGCTGCATGCAAGCTCTTGCGACTGTGGGAAGGGATGTGATGAGAATTCTGAATGTTCAGAAGGGGTGCGCCAGGGTGACCTCCAAGACGGCCAGCACGGACGATGAATCCCACGAGTGCGGTGAATCAGTTGATGTTGTCAGCGGTTCGCGAAACAGACTGTGCCCGGACAGAACACCTGGGCGACACAACCCGGAAGGGAGGTGCCCAAGGCGCTCGCAGGAATTCACATGCAGCCGGACCTCGCAACAGGAGTAGCAGCACAGACACGCCCCAGGCGTCACATCTGCGCCGCCGCTCCGAGGCGGCTCGGGAAACGCCCACGGGGGGGCCGTGGGTGGGCGCCGCCGTTGCCCTCGCGCACCAGGCGGCCGATGCAACCCAGAGGGGAGGGGCCCCGGGCTGGTCGTCGCGGGCACGCCGCCCAGCTTGCCGGGGGGAGCTCGCGTGGGAGGGAGCGGCGGAGCACGAGTGGCTGCCCGGTGCAGCCGAAGTTGACTTGAGAGGAGAGGACCTGCGAGAGGGCACAGGACCCCTTGCGAGGGCCACATTGCCACAGGGATGGGGAAGGCATGGGTCGCAAACGCGGAACACGAGGGCACCCTTGATTTGGCAGGGTCGACCTCCCAATCAGCCTCGACTGTACAATGCGGACGCGGCCGCAAGAAACCCTCGCCAGAAAGCCAACCCTGAAAACCCGCGCGCGAGGTGCAAGCAAGGGGGGACCCAGAGAAACCCGAACGCAGCATTAGGTCGGGCATGTCCCTCTACCGGCGAATTGAGAAGGAAAAAAAAGTCAAACAAGCATTCAAACATGATCAAAACACAATCGGAAAATCGTCCCCAGACTATTGTTGATCATTTTTGAATATTCCTCCTGTAGATGGACACGCCCGATTTACACGCATCAGCTTCTTCAACGGCCGCTGGAAATTGCAGCGCGGCACGCGGAGCGGCGAAACCCGGGCTACCCTGACGAAGAGCATGCGGCTTCTTGATGCGCGCCCCCACCGTATGATCTCCTTCCTTGCCTTCGCACCAGCCCCTGTGATGAAAAGCGAGCTCACACTACGGCGCGAAACTGATGTGGGCGTGACTGGACATGCTGATGGTGCTTCTGTCGTTTCTATGCCGTCGCCCTCGCAATCACGCACCCCAACTCCGTGCGCCGCTCTGTGCCTGATACGCATTCCTGTCGGTAGCTCAGCCCGGCTTTCGCACCGGCCTAGAGTAGAGCTTGTGATCGCGAATGCGGCCCCTCTGTTGCACGAGCAGGTGCAGCTCTGGGGAGGCAGGCGCAGCACCTGCGAGGCTGTCTCTCCGGGGGAGCGGGCCGGCCCTCGAGGACCTGGAGGGGCCTGGGGGCTCTGCTCCTCCTCTGCTCCTCCTCCATCTCCTCCTCCTCCTCCTCCTCCTCCTCCTCCTCCTCCTCCTCCTCCTCCTCCTCCTCTTCCTCCTCCTATTCCTCCTCCTCCTCCTCCTCCTCCGTAGCCATTTTGGCTCAAGCCATTTTGGCTCAAGCCATTTGGCTCAAGCTGACGAGCTCCAGTCTCTGTGCCGCCACGGGGCACTTGAGGGACTAGGCTAAGCACAATCAGCCCCATCCATTTGTGCTTCAGCCTCGACTAAAGCAGAGACAAACCCTAGTTTTCGAGTTGCAGCCATGACGGGCGCGGGCAAGGCAGCCCCTCGCCGTGCATGGACGAAGTGTCAGAATTGCCAGCGCTGCGAGTACAATGACATTCTAGCCAGCAAGCACAACCTTTGTTGCCCTGGGTGTCGCCAGAAGGTTGGCTTGTACGAGAAGCCGAGCTCCTCGCGTCGGAAGTCTGTCCAGTTCGCGGACGAGGATGACGAGGAGCTGCAGCACCCGCGTGGCATCCTGCGTTCTCCGAGCCCTGGCCGCGGAGGCAAGGGCAGGCGCAAGGGTGGTGACAAGGCCTCCGCCACCGCCGACTTGCTCAAGCAAGCCTTGGAGTCCACTGCTGACCCTGTGCTCCAGGCCAACTTGAAGCAGCAGGTCGAGCGGCTCGAGGCGGAGGCGGCCGCCGCCAAGGGCACCACCCCAGTGGAAGCCTTGCGGCGGGCCGGCGGCGCCTGGAAGGACGCCGACCACCGCCGCGGACAGCAGGTGGCGCACGTGCTGAAGCTCCGCCAGCAGCTGGAGCTGGCCGAGGCCAAGGAGGCCAAGGCTGCCGTCGAGGTCGCGCAGGCGCTCAAGGCGCGGACGGCCGCGGCGCAGGCGCTGGCTTGCGCCGGGGGCGTCACCGCGCAGCAGGCCGCGACCAAGGGCACAGCCGAGGCCAAGATCTTCGAGGTCTCCTACGACAAGAGTTTCTTCGCGAATATAGATACCATGGAGTGCGAGGAGCACGAGAAAGCAGTGCTCCGCCAGCTTCGCGCGAGTCTGGAGGCGACGGCGTCGGACCTAGAGAGCAAGGAGGCCGAGGTCAAGGCGTGGTTGGCCCAAGCTCAGAAGCTGAGGTCCGAGATCGAAGATCGAGCTGCCAAGAAGAGGAAGAATGCGGAAGGCCAGGGCGTTGCCACAGGCTCTAGTGCTGAGCCGCCTGAGGAGAGCGCCGCGCGTGGAGCGCAGGGTGCCGAGGGCGCCCCCGCAGCGCAGACGGCCCCCCCAGCTGGCACCGCCGAGGCCGCCGACGCCGAGGCTGAGGCTGCGAAGGTCGAGGCCCAGAGGCTCTCTGCGGCGAAGTTCCAGGCCATGGCCGACCAGAAGGGCAAGAGCAACGGCAAGGGCGTCGGCGCTCCTCCTCCGCCGCAGTCGCAGGCCGCGGAGGACAAGAAGCAGGGCGAGTGACTAGGTATGGATCCTAGTCTTGAGTCGGCCGTGGAGCCGACAGAGGGAAGCCGCACGGAGATATTCCACGGGAATGTCACTTGCATGGGGGAGAAGGCGTGGTCATGGCTGGTTGGGCAGCCACACGACTTCTTCAGTATCGTTGAGACTCACATCCATGATAAGCAGTCTCTTAAGAAGTATGATGGCAAAGCTCGGGGGAAAGGGCTTCGTCTTCACGTCAATCCAGCTAGGCGCACACAGAAAGTTGTCACGGACGCCCAGGTCGAGTTCGCGAGCGAGGGCGGCGAGTGGTTCATGTCCAAGGGCCACCTCCAGGTCGCCAGGCTCGGAGCTTCCAAGGTAGCGGCTTCCAAGTTGCAGGCGCCCAACCACCCCTCCTCGCTCGACGGGTTCGTGGCGGTGACGGCGCACTTTTCAGGTTTCTCTATGGTCATCGCGTCCTTCTACGCGCACAACGGAGTGATGGTGAGAGGCCTGAACGCTGGTAGATACCAGCGCCTAGCAGGCCTTTTGTGGTCGCTCCAGCTGCCGTGGATAGTGCTCGGCGGTTTCAACATCTCGCCTCAAAATTTTGTTCGGTCAGGCATCCCAGACAGACTGCACGGCACTGTGATAACCGCTGGCGATACAGCAACTTGCAATCTTGGCACGGGCACGGTCATTGATTATGTGTTGTGCAGTAAATCAGCGGTCCATTGCGTCGTCTCAGTCACTCCTGTCCTCGCTGTTCCATTGAAGCCCCACATAGGCCTCGAGGTCACCCTTCGTAGTTCAGGTGAGCAACTCATCACTAGGACCCTAGAGGTGCCAAGGCGTTTGCCACAGGTCCCGTGCCCCACCTCTGAGCCGACAGTAGGTTCGAAATCCAGTCTTGCTAAGATCGAGCGCCAAGTCCAGCATCAGACTGCAGTTGACAAGCGCGCCCAGAAATTTGCATCCTTGTTTGGCGAGTGTGGCCCTCAATCGTCTTGTGCGCACTCTGAGGGGGAGGAGTCTGGGGACCAAGACACCGCCCACTTAGAGCCTAGGGAGCACGTTGCTGAGTTAGATTATTCAGAATGGCCTGAAGAGGAGGAGGACCCGTGGGCTGAAGAGTCCAGTTTTGTCCCCAGGAACCCTCTAGGCCCTTTAGGCACTCCAAGTTTTGGGAATTCGTCGAGCTCTGAACCTGTCAAGTCTGTGGCCTGGGAGCCTGGGGGAGATCCGTCTGGGGTAGTCGAGGGCGTGGGGGTGGTGCTGCCGAACTCGGCCGCTGCTCCGACCTTTGGCTCATCTCAGGCGCAGACCCTGGATACCCAGCGTGTTGGAGACCTGCCCTCGGACCCTGACGTGGAAGTCTCTGGATGAGCCCCGACTTATGCAATACCTCCAGAACTGTGGGAGCGGTGTCGGAGAGAAGTCGGGTTTACACCTGGCTCGTTCTCGCTTCAGTCCCTTGCTCCTGCCCTGCGTCAGTCCGTAGCAGTTCGGCTCAAGCCAGATCTTGTTTCCACTATTTCAGGCCTCTACGCCTCCTGGGTGTCTGCTGTCGAATCCAGCATCTCTACGCACCATGGAGTTGCGATTCCATCAGGCCCGCGTCGAGCAGAGGGGCCGCGTTTCAAGGTGACCACCGTCCGGATGCCTGGCAAAGCGCGAGTTGCGGCGCTTCGAGACCAGGTCAGTGCATGGTGGACGCAATTACACTCACTTCTTCCAGGGCTACACCTGCATCGAGACAAGCGTAACGGGCCACGACAGGTTGCTCAATCTACGGCTGCCTGTGTACGACATCTGGGCACTCGGCCAGATGGAGCACGGCGAGTCCTGCTAGCTGAGCGTGAACCACCGTGGGAGGAATGGGCTCGGGTCATTCGTGCTGCAGGCGAGGTGACCGCCAAGGAGCTGGAGCAGTACGTCTTCCTGTCCAAGCGCGTCATGGGCAGAGCGCAGCGGCGTGTAGTCCAGGAGTCCATTCGCGATTTCAGAGATTTCATGGGCACAGCTGAATCTGCAGGCGCGCTGCATCGTTCCTTGGACCCACAGGATCTACCAGCACAAGAGCTAGAACACGAGGGGGAGGTACTCTACCACCCCAAGGACATTATCGACGTCAAAGCTCGAGGCTGGCACGATCTGTGGGCACCTCATCAGATGGACGAGGAACTTGTGCAGCATACTTTTCAGCAGGTACGAGAGGCAGCTCAGGACGATGTGCTGCCGCCCATCTCGTTTGAGGACATCAGGGCAGCCTTGCGGCAGATGCGCCCCCGAGCGGGGCTTGGTGTCGACATGCTCCCCCCTGGGGACTTCGAGCGTCTACCTGATTCGGCTCTTGCCGAGTTGGCGCTGCTGTTCGAGGCCTGCGAGTACCACCTCGTCTGGCCCGCCCAGGTCCTCCTGATCGTCGGGCGCATGCTGCCCAAGAAGAGCACGGGCGACCGCATCGTCGGGCTCGTCTCAATGATAGGCAGATTATGGAGTTTGATCCGTGAACCGTTGGTGCGCCAGTGGAGCAGCGACACGGAGGCGTCCTGGGACGCTGCAGTGCGAGGGAACTCCAGTTTGAGGGAAGCATTTGCGAGGGCCCTCCAGCAGGAAGTGCCACATCATCTGGGCATTGCTGTCGGAGAGGGCCCTGTTGACATTAAGTCGTTCTACGACTCCATTGAGTGGCCAGGGCTGGTGTTGTGCTCCCTCAACCTGTCATTCCCACCGACGATCCTCCACCTCGAACTGCTGCAGTGCGCGGCAGCGCGCACGGTGAGCCTGCTCGGGGCCACATCGCGGGCTTTCCAGCCGACGCGAAGTGTGGTTCAGGGCCTGCGCTCAGGCACGAGGCTCGGCAAGGCCATGACCCATTACGTGCTGTCAGCCATTGCAGTCGCTCACCCCAGGGCGGGCCATCGGATCTGGATCGATGACCTTTCACAAGGGACAAGCGGGTCGAGGTCCGCAGTTGAGGCAGCTCGCGTCGTGCATCATCGAGACCTGTCAAGAGCTACAGGCCAAGCAGCTCGCTGTCTCCCCGAAGTCCGCTGTCATTTGCTCACACTGTCAGGACGCCAAGTGGATCGCTGCACGGGTCAAGAGGGCAGGGTTTACTATCCTTCCCAAGCTCCAGGCAGCGTACCCGGGCGTCGACGTCGCTGGTGGGAACAGACATGGACGCTCGACCCGAGTCGCCCGCGAGGCCAAGCACAAGCGCATGAATACCATGGTGCGACGCTTCGCTTGGACGGCCAAGAAGTATCAAACGTGCGGGCGCTTTGAACGACAGGGCGCCCAAGCTGCTGGAGTGCACGGGCACCAAGTCTACGGCACTTTCGGCAGCAAGATGACGGATATCCGACGACGATTGGGTTTTTCTCTGGCGGCCCCCACGAGGGGACGATGTCTGACCAGCCTGCTCGCCCTACGATCTGGCGGTGCAGACCCCGCCATCCAGATGCCCACGGCCTGCTTGGACCAGTGGCTCACTACATGGCGTGACCGACCCGAGCTCAGACCTGGAGTACGGCAAGCATGGCGCCAAGTTGTGCAGCACCTTCGGTCTATCCCAGAAGGCCAACGCTCCCGCCATGTGCGGGGACCTCTCACAGCTGTGGTGCTACACCTTCTGGAGGCAGGCTGGGGTGTGGATGAGCCTACGGCCTGGACCATACCACCGCCCCATGAGGCAGCGGGCGACGACTGGAGGTTCGACGATGCCATGTACACGGGCGACAAGGCCCTTGACTCGCACAGTGCCTTCCTTGAGGACTTCCGCGCCTCGCTCAGGCACCAGCTGTGGGTCAAGGCCAGCCACCATTTTTGTGGAGCAGGCCTCGAGCGTGGAGTAGATGTTGCCTCGGACCGCGTGCTTTTGCAGCAACTGGCAGCTGTTCCTGAGCACGGGCATCGTCTGTCAGAGACCATGCTAGCTTGTGCCACGGGAGCTTCTTGGCCGATGCAGCGGCGCAAAGATGAGATTGCTAGATTCGACGGCAACGTGTTGTGCCCACGATGCGGCAAGGAGCCAGAGACGGCCAAGCACCGCATCTGGCTTTGCGAGTGCAACCAAGGGAAGGCTGCATACGATGATTCACAGGATCTGCTACCGCAGGCTCTAGCGCAGATGGACATGGATGAGGGGTTCTGGCTCAGGGGCATGCTTCCCGCGGCCTGGACAGCAGTACCCCCGCCACAGGCTGTCGAATGCTGGACCCCTGAGGGATTCAACGCAGTCTCTGCAGGGTGCTGGGGTGAAGGCTCCATCAGCAGCCCTCTCCTCATCAGTGGCGACGCAAGTGGAGGGCCCGACAGTAGCAGCAACTTGTTTCGCCGCGTCGGAATAGCCGTGGCCCTTTTTGCCTCGCTTGAGCCTTGCGTTGAGCTAATCGGCACGGTGCGTGGCCCCCTGCGTGGCCCTCGCCAAGTCGTGGCGAGGGGAGAGCTTCGGGCATTAGTGCTCGCGGTCTGGCTCACTAGAGGCTTCATTTTGTTCATTTCAGACTGCGAGCCAGTAGTCAACGGCTGGTTTGCGGGCCACTATGATAGGCCCCAAGGCGACGATAAGGATTTGTGGGCGCAGCTAGGCCAGCTTCTCAAAGAGCGAGCAGACGGAGCGGCGTCGATCACTGTTGTTTTTACCCACTCCCACCTCACAGCCCAAGATATTGTGAGGGGTGTGGCGCCGAGATGGAAGGTCACTGGCAATGCTGTGGTAGACGAGGTTGCTGGCATCGCGGCAAAGGAGGCGCGGGTCCCGCAGGAAGTGCGATCAACTGTTCTTTTACACGAGCGCAGGGCTCGACTTGTGCGCATGCGGATTTTGCGGGCCACCTTGGACGCCTGCGACGCCGAAGCGGAAAACAGAGTTGAGCCTCGTGGGAAAAAGGTCGCCCCTGGCCCTTCGCCCCCCTCTGCTGCTTCTCTCTCCCTCTTCTCCACCGACCACTGCCTTGATGAGACAGGGCGCAGGTGTACTCGATGTGGGGGTTCGGCCACAAAGGTGCGGACCACTCTCTGGCGTCAGTCACCTTGTTTCGAGCCCCTGAACTATAACGGAGCGATTTTCAACAAACCCCCCCAAGCCCTGTTGCATATAGCGGGGGGCTTTGTTGACTCCTCTCATCGGATGCAGTGGCACAGCGGATTGAAATTGTGGTATTGTGGCAGATGTGGATGCTATGGGCATCAATTGCTGGACGGGCTTGGCCGTCCTTGTCAGCGTCCCACTGCTAACAGGCTTGAATACCTTTCCAGGATTTCTCGTGGGCTCTGGCCAAAGGTTCTGAGCAAGACGGAGAAGGCCACCCGACGCGGAGGAGCGTCTCGAGGGTAGGCCCTTTGTCGCATTGCATGTAGCATGTCATTATTGTCATTGCTTGCCATCCTGACTTTGTCATGTATCCAGTTCCAGTTCCAGCTACTCCTCCTCCTCCTCCTCCTCCTCCTCCTCCTGCGCCGCCGCCTCCTCCGCCTCCTCCTCCTCCTGCGCCTCCTCCTCCTCACACCCAAACTCCTCACACGGAGGCCCCGCCAGGTCGTGAGCGCCTCTCGCCCTCCGCCTGGGCCGCGTGCGCCGGCAGTCAAAAGAACGCTCGTCTCGTCCATGAGGATTGACTCTGCAGGGAAGCCCTTGGCCACTGCTCGTGGGCCGCCACCGACTTGCAACGCTTCTTCGCGGAGCGCGAACAGGGCAGGCATCTTAGAGCTGAGGACACAGTGCAAGAGTGCAGCAGGCAGGATTCTGGGCCAGGCCTTGGAGTCACCAAGAAGGTTCAAAGCATCATGCCGAGGGCTGAGCTCACCACTGCGCGGAGAGAGGTGCGGAGGGGCAGGGCTCCAGGGCCCGGTGGTCTCAACGGCGAGGTTGTGGGGGCCGCTCCGGGTGAAATCAGCAAGTTGTGCCACCCGACCACGATCGAGACCAAAGTTTTTTATGCGAGAGCCTGCCCAGTGAACGTGCGGAGCCAGACAGGCCAAGTCCAAGAAAATAGTGCATCTGTCCAGACTGGCCAAGGTTTAGGTCGGGCATGTCCCCCTGCAGGCGGATTTTTGGAAAAAACAGACGGAACATATGCGCCAATGGTCCCAAATAGTCCAGGAATCGTCCTCTGACTAATTTTTGACTATTTTTGAATACTCCTCCTGTAGAGGGGCATGCCCGACTGAAGTCCAGACCGACCAAGGCTCTCATAGAAGTCAGCCTCCCACAGCGGGTCCTTGCTGCTGCTGCCGCAAGAGCCTTAGGGAGGCCCCCACGCTCGAGCGAGAGATCGAAGCTAAGCAAGTCACCCAGCAGCTGCGCGAAAATCAGCAGGGGGGTGGTGGCCCATCCAGGGCGCCGATCACTTTGACAAGCTGGTGAGGGGAACTGGAACTGGGAAGGTTGGCGCCACGGACTTGTTCAGCATTGCACTCGCCCCCCTGATCAGACACGTGGACGGGAGGACGAAGGAGGAGGAGGAGGAGCTGGCTTGGGATCCCCCCCCCTTCGCCCGATCAGGAACCCATCGCCCCTTGCCCCAAAGGTTGGGAGAAGATGCACTGCGGTGTCAGTTTCAAAAGGAAGGCTGCGCTTGACTGGGTTTCTGTTGAGGAAGTTTCCGCGTTGGGCTTTGCGGTGACTCTGGACAAAACCACTTTCCTGCTGAGGTTTGCCAGTGAAGGCTCCAAACATGCTGGCGTTGACTGTTGTTCAGGAGGACTGCAGGATGCGGGGAGTTAGTTGGCATGGCCGCCCCAGTGTTCAGGGCTCACAAAGTTGTGGAGCGTATGGTTATGGACTCGGGATTACTGTGCGCTCAGGTCGCCAATCGGGCGTCCACTGCCGCGCCTGAGTACAGGCACAGTGCTAGATGTGCTCGCAGCACCCACCTTCCTCCGCCGTTCATCACTCAAGTGGGCGAAGGGCTTCTGGTTCCCAAGCTTCTCTTCAATGCTGCCGCCTGGGGAAGGATGCCGGGAATGTGGACTCAGAGGGTGGAAGGTCACGATGTCAAGGTTTTCTCATGCGTTCCCCGGGCTCTCCTTCAATAGTTTCCTAGATGTACACTTGTTGAGTGACGACGTTCTCCACCAAGTTAAAGCGGGGGGCTCGGAGTCACGATGAGGGTTGACAGACTCAAGTACCTGGTTCGTGTGCTGCGGTGCGCCCCGCAGATGATCCGCGTACCTCTGGACCCCTTACTCGATGCGAAGCAGGCTTGGCGCGGCATGCGCATGAGGACTGCGAGCGGATGAGTGAGCTTGCCATTCGGAGTGAAGTCTCTGGAATCAGCTCGTTGAGGGATTGGGCTTGTCTCGCCAGGAATGGCCCGAGGAATTCTGTTCAGCAGATGCCCGTGTCCTTGGGTAGCTTTCTGGCGAGCAAGAAGTTCACCTGACGAAGAAGCTGGACATCGAGCTCTCTAAACTCAATGTGGGGCGACGCTTGAGAGTGCCGAAGGTCGACCCAGGCTTGGACATGGAACGATGTGTTACTATGAGTGTGGGCTTCACACCAAGAGTAAGAAGACCCTGGCTGTTCATGCGGGTGCGTCGTAGAAGAGGGGCGGTAGTGTGCTTTCGTGGGCGGTGGGGACTCCGTGTCAAGTCTGCCTCTCGTGTAACGCGCGGTAGGGTTGCAGAGCACATCGCGAGGACTCCCCAGTGCGGGCCCTCTGGGCGGCAGCAGATCTCGGGAAGAGCCTGCGCCCTGGAGAGGCTTCGACCTGGCCACGCAGCCGAAGGAAAGAGCCGCCAGCGCCCCCGCTCGCCTGGCGGAGCGCCCTGCCTGCGGGGTCCCGGGGCGGCCCTCTGCCCTCCCCTCGAGCAAGCTGGCCCGCCCCCTATCGCTGCTCGGGACCCCGCCTGCACGGGAGAGGAGGAGGAGAGAGAGAGCCCGTGGTCGCTGTTACGCTCGCTCCTGCCTCCGACGGTGTCAAGTCTGTGCGGCACTTCTTCGGGGGACCAGAGGGGGGGAGGGGGATGTTCAAGACTTCGTCGACAGTGTGAATGGGCATTGTCTGAGGGTGGCGGCTCTTTCCTTCGATGTTGTCAACGATGGCATGCTCGGAAATCTTGCCAGGAATGAGGTTGCGAACTTTTAACGCGAGATGCTCGATGAAGGAAACGTGTCTGGAAGGTTGGCTGGCCCCACGTGATGAGACATGGTCAAATGCGCGATTCAACTCTTTGACCACTCACCCCAAGCAGCCCAAACCGGTTCGTTCCCTGGAACACCCGCGGGTGATCATAGCTCTGAAGACTAGGGAGCAAGATCAAGGGCGGCTGGGGAACACGATGCTTACGACCACCGTGTTGTTTCTTCATCGCGCCTATCATGCCGAAGTGCCGTGCGTTATGTAGCACTCCAGCAAGACAGTTCATCGCCCCCTGACCACCTCTTCCTGGGCCATTCGGCAAATCATGACTCTGGTCGGTGAACCTGGGGGCTTGTAACACACATTTTCCAGTGCTTGCTTGAGACGTCCTACACGGAAGGTTCGGCCCTGCTCGCTGTGAGCCATGGCGCGCTGCCTCGTCTCATTTGCTCTTCTAGAGGGGGGGAAGTGTGATCGGATGCATGATCATGAGATCCTCCCAGACATGGAGGCGGTTAGAGCTTCGTGCAGGGGTGGTGCTAAGACGTATCCCCCTCCTCTGCCACGTCCTTGCCTCCAGCCTCTCTGCGATCCTGCTGAGGGACGCGCTACCCACGCCAGGACACCCCCCCCTCGGGGGGGGAAGGGATCAAAGGGAAGGGGCTTCCCGTCGACTCAGCTAGGACATGTCCAGCTAGGACATGGTTAAGTGGCCGATCTCGGTCACCCTGAACCCAAAAACGTTTTCACCTCTTGGGAGCCCATTTCTTATTTCCGCCGCCTTCCGCCGAGCTTCCGCAGGCTTCTCCGCTGGGCGGAGGCGGCCTCGATTGACTTCCGCCGCCCTTTCCGCAACCGTCCGCGGCGGAAGAGATGACGACTCCTTCTATCCTCGAAGACAAGGCCTTTTTTTTTGAAACGCCTCAAATGTCGTTGTGGCTCCTCTCGCGCTGGAGGAGGAGTGCCCAGGGAAGGGTGGGTGGAGCGGCGAGGGGATCGGGGAAACAGGGAGGAGCGGCGACGGCGGCGGCGGCGCCGACGACGACAGCGAATCCAGCACACGCTTACATGCAGGGTTGGCGGTTGTGGATCCTTCTCTGGAAAGGGGGGACAGAGAGAGAGAGAGAGGAGTGGGAAGTGCCCGCGGCCGTGGTCCCCTCGTTCTACTCGGTCCGCTGGATCCCTACCTCAAGGGGCAGCGGGGGATCGTATGCCCAAGAATTAAGAATAATACAGGAGAAAAAAACAATCCTGATATTTCAGGGCTATAGGGCTGTTGGGCTATAGGGCTATAGGGCTATGAGGCTCTGGGGCTATAGGGCTATAGGGCTACAGGGCTGTGGGGCTATAGGGCTATATGGCTATAAGGCTATGAGGCTATAAGGCTATAAGGCTATGAGGCTATAGGTGTATAGGGCTACTATAGGGCTACTATAGGGCTATAGGGCTATAAGGCTATAGGGCTATAGAGCTATAGAGCTACCGGGCACCCGGGGACCTGAGCACCCGGGCACCTGGGCACCTGGGCACCCGGGCACCCGGGCGTACCGCCGAAATCGGCGCCAAACCTCACCTAACCATATGAATCCGCGAGGACCCCTGCAGAGGCAAGCTCTGATTGGGGAATAAAGTTAGGTCGGGCATGTCCTCTTACAGGCGGAGTTTGGACGAAACATTGAAAAAAAGTCCGAACATGCCCCAACATGTACGAAAATTGTCCAGAAATCGTCCCCTGCCTATTCTATATTATTTTTTGAAGATTCCTCCTGTAGAGGGACAGGCCCGCCTTAAGAATAAAGCTTTGTCAATTCGTGCTCTCCCGTCTCTTGCGCTCTCGCTCCGTCTTGCCCCCCCCCCCCCCCGATCTAGGACAGGCCGCGGACGCACCATGCCTGCAGCCGAATCGAGTCGAGGAGGGAGGGGAGGGGAAGCAGGGAGGGGCAAGAAGCAGGAGCTCCACCGTGCCAGGGGTTGTCCGAAGACAGAGACAGAGAGAGAGAGCGAGAGAGGGAGAGAGAGAGAGAATGACAGAGAGAGAGAGAGAGATAGAGATAATCAACAGCAAACAATGAGAGATGCACAAAACAGCCACCTGGGCCCTGTCCAATGGCATCGCGTCGAAAAGAAGACCACCACCCGCCCAACCCCTGGGGATGGCACACGGCAGGTTCGTGCCGTGATGACCTGTGCTCTGGCCTCAGGCATCGACCGAAAAACTGTTTAACCTTGAACGGCCGCGGCTTATAGATATATGGCACAGATTCGGGGAACTACTGACCCGGGTCATCCAAACTCGGAACAGGATCCGGCAGGATCCTGCGCGAAGCCCGGGTCTAAATGCACCCCTGGCCCTGCAGACTGCTGCAAGGTCCGGCGCTCTGGCTGACAGCCTGTTTGCATAGACCCCCGCCTGAAGGCTCCCAACAGATGGTTCGACAGCGGCGTTCAATTCAACACTGAAGCGGCCACGGCCATCGGCCAAATCGACGCCATTTGACGCGGCATCGCCCATCGACGGCCATGGCCATCGGCCTGATCGACGCCCAGTCGCACCGACACGGCCATGGCCGTCGGCCATGGCCACCTCGACGGCGGATGCCGGGCCGCTGGCGGCGTTCCGTACAACACTGAGCGCCCGCCCTCCTGCCGCCGCTGCGTCGGCACGACACGGGCCCGCCGCCCGGGGATCGGGACGCTTCGGCGACATCGCATCGAGATCGAGTCGAATCGTCTGCGCTGGGGATGCGCAGCAGCGCCCACGCATCGGGGATTACACAAGGTGCCCCTGGCCCAGGGTGCCCCCAGGATTCCCAGGGAGGCCCCCGCGGCCTCCAGAGCACCCCCCCTGCGGCCCAGAGGGCCCCAGGATCCAGCCAGAATTGCCATCGGGTCGAATCGATCGGATCAAAATGCACCCTGCCTGCTGGAACGGCGCACGCAGGAACCAGAGGCCTCCTGGATGGTGTCGGAGCAGATGGGGTCGGAAGACCGCGCCGCATCGCCGGTGCATCGTCGATACACCGGCGATGCATCGGCGATGCATCGTCGATGCACCGGCGATGAGGCGTCGACGTCGGCGATGTCTCGGCGACGTCGGCGTGGAGAAAATCGGGCTCCGAATTGAGCCGCATCGTCGACGCATCGGCGATGCGGCCCGATCCTCCGACCCCATCTACTCCGACCCCATCTAGGAGGCTTAGAGGAACAGCGACACCACCACAATCAGCGAGCGAGGAGCCAGGCGGGTTTCCCCTGAGATCCTGGCGCTGCGATGCCTTCACTCTGGGCGTCTTTTGTTCGCCCCGTGTCGGGCCCCCCGAGGCCCTCTGGGGTCGCTCCCGCTATAGGCAGAGGGCAGAGGACGCAGAGAGAGGGGGCCCGGTGCTCTGGTCGTGTGTGTTCTGCGGTGCTGCAACTCATCACGACGTTAGATCTCAGGGCTCTCCTGGTGGAGGAGGAGGAGGAGGAGGAGGAGGAGGATCGAGGAGCCCAGGGTATCGCTGGCGTCCTCTCTGCGAGGCGCGGGCTCCCATGCGCGCGCAGGCGGCGGCTCGAGACACCCCCCCGTCCACAGCTTGAAGTCGGGCGTGTCCCCCTACAGGGGGATTTTCGGCGAAAAATAAACAATACCCCCAAAAATACCCCCAAAAAGGTTTTTTTTTTTTTTTTTTTTTTTTTTTTTTTTTTTAATAAAAAAAAAAAAAAAAAAAAAAAAAAAAAAAAAAAAAAAAAAAAAAAAAAAAAAAAAAAAAAAAAAAAAAAAAAAACGTCCCGAGATAATTTTTGGACCATGTTTTGACTATTCTTCTTGGGGTATTGTTTTTTGATTTTCGTTGAAAATCCCCCTGTATGGGGGGGGGGCAGGCCCGACGCAACCGTGGCTCTCAAAACGCCTGGGCTCGAGCAGCCAATTCTGGCTCGGCTCGAGGCCGAGCCTCGACCCTGCCCGCGGTTCCTGGGGGGCCACCGGGTCTGCCTGGCGCCTGCCCCCGCCGTGAGGCCCCGCAGGCAGCTAATTTCCTCGGCATCACGCTCTGTGCGCCCGGATGGCCACGCGCGAGCGAGACGAAGTCGGTGGCCGGGCCCCGAGCCGTGACCCCCATCCCCGCTCGAGGCGCCCCCGATCCCCAGACCGGGGAGACGAGGAGGAGGAGGAGGAGGAGGAGGACGACGAGGAGGAGGAGGAGGACGAGGAGGAGGAGGAGAAGGAGGAGGACGACGAGGACGAGGACAAGGACGAGGAGGAGGAGAAGGAGGAGGAGGAGGAAGAGGAGATCGTGGACATCACCGCTGGAGGTCTGCAGCAACCAAGGCCCCCGGGGAGGCCTGGCTGCCGGACCAGCCAACTCGGCAGCTCTGGCGGCCGACACGGACGATCGGGGCGCCCCGGGACGCTCTCGACGAGGCGCACACCTGCTGGCAGGCATCTGGATCTGGAGGCGAGAAGCCCCCCTAAGGAGGAGGAGGAGGAGGCGGAGGAGGAGGAGGAGGAGGCGGAGGAGGAGGAGGAGGAGGAGGGGGAGGAGGAGAAGGAGGAGCTGTTCATGTTTCTCCCCCCCATGTTGTGCCAAAGCCTCTCTCAGTCCTGCTCAATTCTGCCCCGCCCAGCTCGCTCTGGAAAGATTATGCCTTGTCCGCGCCAGCCGCGATGACCGACGGCCTGCTATGTTCAGTGGGAACAAATCCGCCGACCCTGTTGGCGTGTGTGGGGTGTCTGTCCGCTCCCGTCGACGGGGAGCCGCCCCTCCTTCCCAGCCTCCTCTCCCGTCGGGCGAGAGAGAGAGAGAGAGCACCCTTCCTTATTCGGGGACGGGTTCGCAACTTGACGGAATTCCATCCACGTCCCCAGTGCGTCAAAGAGAAGTCCCTTCCGCTTGTCCCTTCCCCGGCGGGGGGGGGCGTCCCGGGGGGGTGGGGGTCAGATTCGCATCGCCTTTGAGGGTCCTCCTCTCCCACGCCGGTCCTTCTCCGGCGCGCCGGTCCTCCTCGGGTCCTCATCCCCATGCAGGTGGGGAGGAGTCCCAGGGAGGGGGAAGGTAGTCAGATACGCATCCGTCCCTGGGGGTCCTCCTCCCCCTTCCCATCCCCTCTCCCACGCTGGTCCTCCTCGGGTCCTCGTCCCCAGGGGGGGGGGTCCAAGGGGGAAGTCCTTTTCCTCCTCCTTCTCCTCCTCCTCCTCTTCCTCCTCCTTATCTCTGCCTCCTGCTCCTCCTTCTCCTCCTCCTCCTCCTCCTCCTCCTCCTCCTCCCCCTCCTGGTCGTCGTCGATGTCTTTCAGGGTCGGCGGCACAGGCCGTCGGGCCTGTACAATCCTATCCAAAAACTCCCCGGAGAATCCCCCCTGGACAAACCGGACAGACCCTCCAAGATGCAGAGCATGCGCGTACCAGCATGTCTGGCGCTCGAGCGGAAGCACCCAGGACGGCACACGAAAACCACCGGCGACCCGCCAGACCCCTGGCGGTGGTGGTGTCGCTCGTCGCGGGCGGGCGGTCGACAGAGGGACATGCCCGACTCAAGCCTAGGCCCCTCCGGGACAGGCAGCCAGGCCAGCGGCGCAGGCCCCTCGAGGCGCGGCAGGGGCAGGGACAAGGAATGGCGACACCAGCACCACCAGGGTGAGGAGAGATGCGAGGCGAAAGGGAGGCAGGCCCCCCTGGTGGTGTGGCCCCCCCCTCTCGCTCGAGGCATCCCCGGCCTCCAGCTCGGGGAGGCACCGTGGCCCTCCTCGCTGGAGGTGGCCCCCCTGGTGGTGCTGGCGTCGCTCCTCCCCCTCCCAAGGGGACGGGCCCCGCAGCCTGGGCCCTCCGGTCGCCTGCCATGGCCGCCCCCGTCGGGGCCGGGCGCCCCCGCGGTACGCGCCAAGCGCGCGCGCCGCGAGGCCCGCCCGCCGAGGGCAGCAAGGGGGGAGGGAGAAGGAGGAGGAGGAGGAGGAGGAGGAGGAGGAGGAGGAGGAGGAGGAGGAGGAGGAGGAGGAGGAGGAGGAGGAGGAGGAGGCGGAGGAGGGAGGAGGAGGAGGAGGAGGAGGAGGAGGGAGGAGGAGGAGGAGGGGGAGGAGGAGGAGGAGAAGGAGGAGAAGGAGGAGGAGGAGGAGGAGGCGGAGGAGGAGGAGGAGGAGAAGGAGGAGGAGGAGGAGGAGGAGGAGGAGGAGGAGGAGGAGGAGGAGGAGGAGGAGGAGGAGGAGGAGGAGGAGGAGGAGGAGGAGGAGGGAGGAGGAGGAGGAGGAGGAGGAGGAGGAGGAGGGGAGGAGGAGGAGGAGGAGGAGGAGGAGGAGGAGGAGGAGGAGGAGGAGGAGGAGAGGGAGGAGGAGAGGAGGAGGAGGAGGAGGAGGAGAGGAGGAGGAGGAGGAGGAGGAGGAGGAGGAGGGAGGAGGAGGAGGAGGAGGAGGAGGAGGAGAAGGAGGAGGAGGAGGAGGAGGAGGAGGGGGGGAGGCTCGGGACCTCCTGTGGGGCCGCGGACTGGAAGAATCAGGGTGGCGGACGTCAGGGCAGGGAGAGGGGAGGGGAGGGGGGAGGCTCGGGACCTCCTGTGGGGCCGCGGACTGGCAGAATCAGGGTGGCGGATGTCCAGGCAGGGAGAGGGGAGGGGAGGGGGGGTGGGCCCGCGCGCGGCCGTGCCTGGGCGCGTGCCCGACTTGAGCCTCGGCGAGCGGCCGCGAGCCTGGGTCCCAGGATGTCGGCCCTCGGGCGCGTGGCAGGGGCAACGCTGGCTGTGCTGGGAGGCCGCCCTGCAGACGACGCTCCGTGCTTTCGCGAACGATTTCGGATGCCCCCTCACGGCGCAGTGGGAGGCTCATGCGCGTCATGCGGGCTTCTGGACGAGGGAGTCGCGCTCGTGGCCCTCGAAGGACATCTTCATGAGAACGCCCCAGTTGACCTTCTTACCGCTGAGGCCAAGCTTCCTTGGGTAGGCAGCAAGCTAGCTAACCAAGCAGTCGAAGGAACGGATGCAGGGCGAATAATGCGCCAGGACCCCCAGCGTTTGCACATCTCTTCTGATGCTCGCGTTTGACGATACATCGCCGGGTTGCCGAAGGCCCAGGCGAATTCCGCGATTCGGAAGGCCGCGGTAGACCTCGGCAGCACCGCGCCACCGTCAGACATTCACAGTGTCCTTTCTATGCAACGCTGCCAGACACACACAGAAAACAAAGAATCTGGGCGTGGCCGGCGGTACTCTGCCAGGAACAACAGCGGGATCCCCGCACCCCGCGCTGCTACCTTTGATCAGCAGCCTTCCTGCCAGCGAGTGCTTGCTGACAACAACAATGCAGGCTCGAGACTCTCAATGCGGGGAGAAACCAAGCGCCACAACTGCCAGGGAAAAGATATCCAGCGTCTGGCCAGTCTCATGGGGTAACGACCCTTGTGACGTGGATCGCGTGGCACATGGTTGAAATTGACGGGCGTGTGTAAAGTTCAAAAAAATCGCCGAACATTCGCCGGTGAAGTTTTGATAAAATCCTCATTTTTTCAACAACAACAACAAAAACAACAACAACAACAGCAACAACAACAACAACAACAACAACAATCATTTTACCCGAACGCTCAGTGTTCTCCCCAGTGCCAGGGTTTTCTTGCGACACCAGCCAATACCCCCACTTCGTGGGGGGGCCGTTCAAGCTCTACCAAATATCCAAACGACTCTTCGAGACCACCCACACCCAGCTTCCCGCCCTATGACGTTGGGACACTTCACTTCGTGGCGTGCGGACGACCCTGGCTACTACACTGGCGTGGGGTACACACCCACAGAGGTTGATCACATCTGTTACATATGATGTGGTACACGGTACACGTGAGATGGTACGCAGTGCCAAGATAGTTGGTCACATTTTTGGGGCAAATTCGTGGGGATGCGATTACAGAAGTACATGTGTTACACTGATGTTATACAGTCCCAAGGATGACGCATGCATTGCTCATAGACTCATGGCGCTATGATCCTAACTCTCAGTGCCCAACGCGCGCGTGCACAGCCAGACGGAGGGAGAGAAACACATGTATACAAGGTTCGTGACATACGCACGGTCCACCATGTTGTAAACGATCGCATGCACGGTAAGTTCTGAAATTATACGTATGTACAAGCAGACATGCGAGGGAGAAAGGGAGATGGCCATCGACAGTTCCAATACGGCTCCAAGGCGGAAGAGGGGGAGGAGGAGCAGGACAAGGAGGAAAGGAGAGAAGCGAGAAAGGAAGAACGCAGACGGCGCGGCTCTGGACACAAAGGGGTGCCATACTTTCTCCTGCTTTCGCAAACAGGTCCAGTCACACGTAGGGGTATACTCAACCGAATGGTCTTCGCATCCAGAAGCATACTAAAGGCGCGACGCATCGTCGTCTGCGATGGCGCGGAGCGGGCGCGTGGGTGCCCGGCTGCCTGGCTGATACACGCGCGGGCCTGGCTGATACCCGTGCGGTCCCAGATGCCCAATGAGATTGCCGATACGCCTGCTGGCGGCCCTCGCAGGCGCGCAACCGTTGTTGGAGAAGTTCAAAGCACCTGAAGAAGTAGCACGCAAAGACCCTTTTGACAGAAATGTTTAAAAAGTGGTGTGTTTCCTATGAATCCGCAAGAGCGCGCGGAAGGACATTTTGACAATTTTTTCTTAAAAAACCATTGGGTTTTTGATGTTTTTATGTTAAAATCGTTACGAAACCTAAGGTTTTGGAAGGATTTCGTCTTGCGAGCGCGAATGTCCACTTTACCTTATTTTTTGCAAGGGATTCTTGAAATTTGATCAACTAAGAACAAGAATTTTCATTTTCTATTGTTTTTTTGCAAGGGAAAACGAGCGTCAACAAAAAACCGGATCCGGGGGTAATCCACTTTTCTGAAGCTTTCGCAGAAAAATGATGAAAATGTAGCTGCGGCCTAGGTTTTGGGCGGGGGGCGTGCACCAGGGGGTCCAACAATAATAATTCTTTAGAAGTAATAGTGTTCAAAAAACACTCCGAGTCTGACCGCCCCGCTGCCTCGTCCTCGCGGCGCCTGTTCCCTGGGGCCCCCGACGCGCGCCAGATGGGGCCCCCGCTCGCCCTGCGGCGGAGCAAGCCTGCCGACCTGGCGACAGCCCTGCGCTCGGCGTCGCTACCGTCTTCCCCGGGCAGCCGGAATGGGTGCGAGGCGGTCGCCGAATCGGCGTCGGGGGGGGGGCCCACAGACAAGCACCACCAGGGCGAGGCGGCAGAGAAGTCATGCTCGGCTCTGTTGTCTTCTTTCCCTGCTTGTAAGGGCTATCGGGGCACCCCCCGCTAGTAGCAGGCGAACGTCATTGTGATTCGTGGGTCAAAATAATTATTTTGGTGTTCGAACCAACGTCCACCCCCCACATCGTCCTCGCCCCGCTCCACCCCGCCCCGGGCCTTGCCCAAAACCACTTGACAACATGGCACCTGTCCACCGCGCATCTTTCGCATCCGTCATGGCACAGCCTGGGCGCCGCCAAGGCTGCCTGAAGGACTCCGCAAGGATCCCCGCAAAGCTCCTGAAGACTCCTGGTGCCCCCAGCCCCCATGGGGAATCCCAGCGGTCCGTAAGAATTGCACAAGAACGTGTCCTAGGGAATTCCACAAAAGATGCATGTAGAAACCCGGGGAATCTTTGAAAATCCTGGAAGATTCCTGCCTGAACATCGTTCAGGATGCGCAAGAACTCCTGGCGATCCCTGATGGATCCGACGATTTTTGTTGGATCCTTCAAGGACGCTGGCCCTAGCTCTACCCCTGAGCCTAGCCAGAGCCATGGCTCTAGCCGCTAGCCCCCAAGACCCTAGCACGCCCTGGCCCGGGCCCTAACTCTATATAGAGCCCTGGCCCGAACAAACGGGGCCCTGGAGCGCCCTCTGGGAACTGCTAGATGCCAAACACGGATCGCAAGCAGCTTGAATCCAACAGTAGTGTTGGACATATCTTACTTATAATACGTAGCAAGTGTCTCTCGCTAGTGTCGTATGTTGCACAGCGCGTGCGCATGTTGCACTATATTGACCCAGCACATCCAAATAACATTCATAGCCCTTCAAAGAATTTTAAACTGACAAGCGAGATTCGAATCAACCTTATGAATATACATATATATATATATATCGAATTCATGTTCACATTGCAATCAAACGCGGCTCAATGAGTAACCTGCAGTCAATCAGTCCAATTAAACGTCACGTGCAAAACATAAATAAGGAAAGCATTACAATAATGGTTCAACAACAACCGAAATCCAGTTCGAATGCCATTAAAACATCGGGCGCCCCTGGGCCGCGGGCGGTCTCGGGCGCCGTGTTCAGTGCAAGTTCACCAGCTCCGAGCGCCCCTGGGCTCTGGGCGGTCGCAGGCGCCGCGGCCCCAGGGAGTCTGCGCGGCGCGCGCCCCCCGCCGCCCGAAACCTTGCGCTCGGCGCCCAGGGCCCCGCGACCGAAGGAACTGCTGCGCCAGGGACTGCGTCGGCGGCTTTGGAAACAATGATCCCAAAGGTCGAAGGTCGCGCCTTGAGCCCAGCCGCCATGCGCCGAGGAGCCCGCGGCCCCAGGGCCAAGTGCCCTCGCGCCTAAGACCAGATAGGCCAGCGGCGGAGCCCGCGAGCCCAATCCCACGGGGCCAAATCTCGGGCCCCAGGCTTGGCGCAGGAAACTAATGCGCGAAGGGCCCGCGGCGCCAGGGCCCGCGGCCCCGGGCTCAGACGCCCGGGGGTCCCGCGGGCCGCCTCGGGCCTCCAAGCCAGCAGCGCCACGCTATTCGCGCGTCGTCGCAACGCAAGCCCGGCCACGCAAGCGCCTGAACCGCGAGAGCTCGCCGCTGCCAGGGCAAGTTGAGCCGAGGCTACTCCCCCTGCCCCCACCAGCCCCTTTGAATCTCGCGGCCGAGACGTCGTGGGCCGCGACGCGGGCCGCCTGGAGGCGCGCGATGGGCGTCGCGCAAAATGACGGGCCCGCGATAACCGCCCGCTGATTTCAGCGCCAGACATGCAAGCTCCTGGGCTTTGGGCTGGCACGTCGTCGGCCGGCGGTCAGCGCCATCCCTTCTCCTTCCTGTTCGCTTCTTCCCCCCCCCCCCCCCCCCTCCCATGGCGGCAGCGCCCGGCACTGCGCGGCTTCGGCCCGGTGCTAGGCGCCACGCCTTGCCGCCTCGGCGGCCCCGCTAGCCATGGCGCTGCGCGGCTCAGGCCCGGCCCTTGGCATTGCGGACGTCAGCGCATCGTGCGCGGCTGCTGCCCGTCTTCACGCGCTGCCGATGCAGGACGGGCCCCCCCCCCTGCAGCTCACCCGCCCCCTGTCAGTCATGGGCGGCCAGTTCGTTTGGAGGCCGCGCCTCAGGCCTCACTGCTGCCTGGTCGTGGATTGGACTACCACCCTGGGCCCCCTCTGTATCATCTGGTGGCGCAACGTTGCTCATCGCCTTCGTGGTGCTCTTCTTCCTCCCGGGCGTCGACCTGGCCACGTGGCGCGCCCCCCCCTGCAGCGCTTGAGGCTGGTGTTCGCGGAGCGCCGTCGACGGCAACACCGCGACCCCCTTCGCCTTCCGGGACTTCGCCCTCGGTTCCTGTCCAAGGTGTACCTTTCCTGCACTTCCACTTCGGCGCCGCCAATTCCCCGGGCCCCGCCCGCCCCTGGCCGCCCGAAGCCCCGCCTTCCTGTGCCCTGTCTCCCTAATTAGAGCTGCGCGTAGCCCGCCTAGCTTTTAGCGGAAGAGGTTCGCTCTCGCCCCGCAGATCAAAAAATAAGCTCTCGGGCCACCTGAGTTACCGCGTTGCGCTCGCAGCCTCGACCCCGCCACGCAGGCGCGCGCGCGTGCCTGGGGTGGCCCAGGCCGCGCGGCCAATCCAAAGTTCGCTCTGAGTGCGCTGAGTGCCTGCTTGGGCGCCCCAAGCAAGCTGGCGACTTCGCCATTTTCACCCAGCGAACCTACCGCGTAAGCGCGCCGAGCACCAGACGCGTGCGCGCGCGCGTTGCGCGCTGGACGCGACTGACCGGCGCGGCCAAGCCGCGCGCGAATGCAAGGGCTTCGGGGCTACCGCATACGTCTGGCATCTTGGCCATCACGGCGACGCCTCGCTCGCCGCGCAAAAGTCGCCGCGCAGGCGCGCGCTCGCGAAGCGGGTGGCCTGGGCGGCGCGGGCCACCTGTAAGCTGCGCGGCGCGCGCCGAGGTCCCAGTCGAAGGCCCCTGGGCCAGCGCGCCAAAGCACCGAGCCCAGCAAGCATCGCGCAAGCGTCGCGGACGACGCTCGTCGCCCGCGCCCACGCGCGCCCAACATGCAACGCGCCACTGGCACGGGTGACGCGCGTCGCCCGCGCCCGCGCGCGGATGACAGGCGCAGCCCGCGCGTCGCACTGAACGTAGAAAAAACTTTGCGCGCAACGGGAACACGTGGCGCCATTTCACGCTCGCAACGCAGAGCATGCCACGCAGGCGCAGGCACGGGCGACACAGGTCGCCAGAAGCCCACGAGGCGCGAGCTGAGAGCCCACTCGCGCTTCCAAACCAAAAATCGTGTTTCACTTTGGCGGCGCAGACCCGCCGCGCGCGCCTGCCACGCAACGCCGAGCTGCAAACCCTCCCCGCTCCACCGCTATGAGCGCGGCCGTGACGGGCGCAAGAGGCCCTCATGGGCCCCTCCTGGGTCTTGGAGCTCCCTGGGGGCCCTCTCGGTCCCGGGGGGTGCTCCAAGAGGGTTGATCGGTTCTCTGTTCTTCGCACGGAAGCCCGCACAACGTCGAATAGCCAATCACCCCCCCACCCCGGGGGGGTGTCGTTCGTCGACTTTTCCGATGGAGAACCACGCAACATCGAACTGGATGTCCCCCCTCACTCCGCCGCTGTGACAGCGGCACTATGAGACCCAATATGAGGCCCCTCTGGGGCCCGCTTGGGGCCCTCTCGGAACCTTCTGGGGCCCCTTCGGGGCTCCCAAATGGCAGTCTCCGGGCGCGCCCGCGCACTCCGCCGCCACGAACGCGGCCGGGAGTAGAGGGAGCTGGTCACTAGTCTTCCCCATGGAAAAACAGTGCATCGAATTGCAAGTCCACCCGCCCCCCAAGCCGCGACCCATGTCGGCGGAGAGGCGGGGGCCTTGCACATCGATGTTGCGTGGCTTGCCATGCGAGAAACCGAAGAAGCACTGTTCCAATGGCTCGAACGAAGACACGTATGTTGCCCATCTGATATGTGACGGCCCCGTGCAAAGTTACAAGATCATGCCGTTACGCCAGCGATTGCCAACACCAATACCTGTACGCGTGATGCAAATGTTGTGTGGTTCCTAAGAAACGCACACAGTCAAAAGCGTCATACTGCAACAGAAAGCTGTAAACATTAGACATGAACGCCACTGTTAATGTGTATCTGGATGAGGACGTGCCAATTTTGAACATCCGCTGTGTTTATACACTTGGTGCTTGCGTACTACATCTTCATATGGTACCATACGTTTCCGCGCGCACTGGTAAATGATAGCATCAAAGAAGGTACCGTTTGAATATGATACGTTTGCGATTTTACACGGTTGTGAATCATTTTGCCGCGAGTATCGAAAAGCTTTCGCTGAACAAACTTATTTGTATAACGTAAAGAAATCGAGTTATTCACGCGAGCTTGCATGATTCTGTAACGATGATCAAACATAGCACTCAACAAACATCATTTCTATATAAGCACCGTGTGCCTAATGATGTTGGTGCGGATCTACCAGAACCAACGATTAGTACAAAGAAGATCGCTTAACTTAAACAGTACCATATGATATTTAAGGGTTTGTTGGACTCCGCCGCGTCAAAACAAACGTACACTCACATAGCAGTGGCACGCATGTGTTTGCATGTGATGTTACATGATTATGTGCCGAGTATAGAAACACAGTCGGTTACACGAACACCATTGTTTTTCATGATGAATGTTGGCAAACTAACCAGAGAAGTACGCAAACCCTTCTCCACGCAAGGCGAAGATTTGTATGAACGCTCCACACAGAGGAACACATCGCCAGATATACAGGTTCGGTGCTGCCCTCACCTCCGCCGTGCCTCCCATGAGCCCACACGGAAGAATCTACAGTTGCGCAGTTCGTAACCTCTCATGAAGAAGCGAGGTCTCGGCTGGATCCGCGTGGCCCCCGATTCCGCCAAACTTCCCAGGAGCCAACAAAAGTGGCGACGTTGCACAGTTTGCAGCCACCCAAGGAGCAGCGAGGTCTCAAATGATCCGTTTACTCCCCGACTCCGCCGTGCCTCCCAAGAGCCCACGAAAGTGGCGACAGTTGCACAGTTCGCAGCCACCCAACGAACAGCGAGGTCGCAAATGATTCGTTTACTCCCCGGTTCCGCCGTGCCTCCCAGGAGCCCACAGAAATGGCGACAATTGCACAGTTCGCAGTCACAAAGGGATCAACGAGATCTCAAGTGACCCGCTTACTCCCCGACTCCGCCGTGCCCCGCAGGAGCCAACGAAAGTGGCGGCGGCTGCGCAGCTCGCAGCCACCCAAGGAGCAGCGAGGTGCCAAATGACCCGTTTACTCCCCGACTCCGCCGTGCCTCCCAGGAGCACACGAAAGTGGCGACAATTGCACAGTTCGCAGCCACCCAGGGAGCAACGAGGTGTCAAATGATCCGATTACTCCCCGATTCCGCCGTGCGATCCAGAGGCCGACGGAGGTGGCGACGATTGCACAGTTCGAAGGCAGGAAGAGGGGGGAGGAAAAAGCGGCAGGAGAGGGAGGAGAAGGAGACACGCTTGCAGTGCCCCATTCAAAACGAGAGCCCAATACTGGAGGGCTGGGAATACATATCAAAACAATGCTACCCGTAAGTGGGATAATACACTTGCTCCTTACAGCTAAGCTTACATGATCATGTGAGGGTGTCGAAGAAAAACGCTGCTCACACCAAAACTACGAGTCACGCAAATGATAGGGTATGGACTTGTCACAGTCACTCATATGATGCAATGAGGACGACAACACATTGTTCAATGAAAAATCAAAACTGCTTCTATGATGCTGTGGTGAATATAGGAAAAAACATGTTGGGACCACACCCCACCAGAATCGACCTAAATCCTTTTCTTGGTTCCAAACGTTTCGTCGGCAACCGTCTCGTCGAATTTCTGCTCGGCAGCAATATTCCCGATGTTTTTCGCTAAGCCGCCACCAAAAGAGTTTGTCTTCAAGGCAGCCGCGCAAGGAATCCCGGTGTGAGGGCGCCACATAATGAACCCTGTTGTAATGCCGCCCGACCGCTCACGGCCGCCAGCCGCGGAAAATTAAGAAAACACTCACAAACAATGAATACAATGGAAGCCCAACCAAAACAACAATGGAAGGTATGTGTTTCCCAGTTATGTTTCATGTGCTTTCAAGGATTTTTATGAGCACCATTGTTTCCCACGGTCCCGGGAAGGCTCTGGGGAGCCCGAGGGGCTCTGGCTGCCTTGGCGGGTAACTGAAAGCCCACCCACACCCCCTTCTCAACCACCTGGAGCCGCAGAAGACAAAGGAAACAAGGAACACCATGGAAAGCAATGCAAACACAAGGCAAAACCAAGAAAACACAGCATGCTCCCATTGCTATGGAACGTGTTTGCCGTGCTGGCCCTGTTTGAACATGGTTCCCCAAATTGTCCGTGGTCGTGAGGTGGCACTAGGGAGCCCGAGGAGACCTGGCTGCCTTGGCGAAGCTCCTAGGGCACCCTGCCCCGGGTCTTCTTTCAGAAACCGCAGGAAAGAAGGAAACACATGAACAGAAAGGAAGCTAAAGAAACCGGAACAAACCACAAGAAACCATGCACTGTGTTGTGTCGTGTGCTGTGCTGTTGGGTCTCCGTGCTTCATTCTTGGTATCCTTGAACTCCGCCGCCCTGGGAAGACACTGGGGGGACCGATGGGCCCCGCCTGCCTTGGTGACGAGGCCCCTACGCCGTCACCCCGCGCCCCCCCCTCTTCCTGGAGCCATGGGAAGCAAGGAAAACAACGAAAACAAGGAACATACATTGAAAAACAAGAACGATATAACGCGCAGTGTGGATTAAAATGTGTCCTGCGCTGTGTGTCAATATTTGTTGTTGTGGTATGGTAAGTGCGTTTGAATGTTGCTGCTGCTGTGATTATATATGTCCCCCCGAGGGTTTAGCGCGTTGTTAGTGTCTGCTGCATGGTTTTCCTTTGTTTGCGTTGCTGTTTACGGCGTGACCATCGGTCCCACATGGTGTTAATTGGCCAATGGTGTATGTTCGCGTGGTTTCTGTTGTTGCTTTATAGTTGTCAACATGTGGTCATCTTCATTTAGTTCATAGTGTTGTAATGTGTGTTGCCATCGATTTTCACAGTGGTCGCTTTGCGTTTGCAGTGTTACCGAAGGTGTTCTTTGATTTTGATGCTTCCAATGTGTATTCATGAGTTTCGTCGGGTTTATCGTATTCCCAAATGTTGTTCTATGATTGTGCTGAGTGGGTTCGTGTATGTTGTGGTTCAATGATGTGCCTGTTGAGCTGAACGTGTTTTGTTATGGTTGCGTAGTGCAGTTGATGGTACTTGTTCCTTGTTGCACTTTAAAGGGAATGAATACGAGTGGCAGGATCCGTTTGTCAGGTCGCCACAAGACATCCGTTCGTAATTCTACAACAAAGACAATCATGTTAAGGACGCCGCAAGCAATACCCGAATGCACCGCCCCACAGCAGGGCCTCCGGTATGAGGGCACAATAAAGATCGCTTGGACCATCCACCACAACTGGCGTACCTTCTGACCTACATGATAACGTGGAGCATCGTCTGGTTATTTCTCGTAGGTTTTGGGCGCGGAAGGCTGTCGCTGAACGTGTCAACAGATACAGAGAAACACGTCGCACCCGATGTTCGCTTCAAATCGTAGCCGCGGCGGACGCGCCCTTTGAGGGTGTCTGGATTCTTCTTGTTGCCCAAATGGCGAAAGTATATACATGTGTCGTAAACCTGGGGAACGCGATGACTTTTTCATCGGGAACATATCAGAGGAAAAAACCTACCCCCCCCCCAACCCATCCACAAACGATGCCCAGGCGGGTTGCAGTGATCTGGGAAGCGGAAGGGCATGCAATGGATCAAGAACTGGGGAAACCGTCAACTTGAAGTCTCGGACCAGCCTGCGCCGAACCAGGAGCGAGCCGCGCACCTTCGCGGACCTGCCGAATGAGGGGGACGAGGGGGGCGAGGGAGAAGAGGGACGAGGAAGAAGAGGAACAATCGGAGGAGGAGGACGACGAGGACGACGAGGAGGATCAAGTGGAGGAGGGCGATGATGAGGAGGATGAAGTGGAGGATGACGAGGAAGAGGAGGAGGAGGAGGAGGAGGAGGAGGAAAAGGAGGAGGAGGAGGTGGGGTCGGGGGAGGAGCGAGGAGGGAGGTGGAGAAATAGGCGGATGAAGAGGAGGAGAAACATGAGGAGCACGATGGCGAGTTTGGGGACTTCTTGGGGCGCCGTGGGGGCCTCTTGGCCGTTGCGGGGGCCTCTTGCGTACCTCGGGGGGGCCTGTTGGGGCCCCGTAGGGGTCGTTCGGGAGCGAGGCCTCTTGGAGGCCTCACGGGCGCCGCTTGGGGCCTCTTGGCGCCTCTTTGGGCCCTCTTGGGGCGGTCTTGGGAGGCTTGGGGGCGCTTTTGGGGCCATCTTGGAGGACACCGTTTAAAGAAGGGCGGAGCTTCAATTAGCCTTGCGTCGTCTCTTGGACCACTCTTGGGGCGCTGTTGGGCGCTTTTAGGGCCGTACTGGGGCTCTCTCAGGCCTCTTTTGGGGCTCTCTGGAGCTCTCTTGGAGCTGCCTTGAGGCTTCGGAAGGCCATCGAAAGCAAACAGGCGAGAACGTACACTTCACGAATGCTCCTTAGGTGTTGAAGGGTGTTGGCCTCTTGGCGGCCTCCGTGAGACGCCCCGTGGCCACTTGGGACCGTCTTGGAACGGCCTTGGCATCTTGGGAGCCATCTTGAAGCATCGTGGGCTATTCTGTGACACCTTGGAGGTCATCTTGGGCTCTCTGAGGCTTGGAGCCGTCTTGGGCCATCTTAGATGCTCTGGCCGCTCGCGGGGCGCCCCATCCAGGTCCAGGGGAAGGGGAAGGGGGAGGGGTCAAGACACCCCCTAGATAGCAAGTCGTCTAGCTCACTCCCACCCGCCCTCCCAAGCCATAAGTAACACCCGAGCCTGAGCATGTTCAGCGGTCGTCTTTGAAGGGGCAACTACTGGGAACCAAAACCGTCCCCATGTGCGCGGCGCAACGCCGGGGCGAGGTGCGCCATGCGTGCCAGGCGCGCCACGCGCGCCAGGCACCCCTAGGGACCGAGCGTGCCAAGCACGCCTGGTGCGCCAGATGCGCTACGTGCTCCGTGTGCGCCAGGTGTGTCGCATACTCCACCCGCGCCAGGTGCGCCACGCTCGGGGCACGTGCAGAGTGTGGCAGGTGCGCCTGCGCACGTGACAGCACACGTCGGGAAAGATGTCGGCCCCCACCATCCTTGTCGAAAACCAATACCCATCATTGTGTCTGGTGGGCCTGCGCACAGCAGGCCATACGCCACCACCCCCGCCGTCCCTGTCCAAAACCACTTGACAATGATCGCGGAGTGGCCGCGCACTATCCAGATTCAGCCGCGAGGTGCATCTTGTATTCTTTTTGGTAGGGAAGGTAGCCGTGCGCACAGCAGGCGATACGCTGATACCCCCGCCGTCCATGTCAAAACCAATACAAAGTGTTCACAGGCCTCACGGACATGACTATAGATTTTGCCCCAAATTGTACGTTGTACTGTTTTTGTGACAGGGATGGTGAGGGGAGGCCGCAAAGGGTTGGCCGCGCACGCTCCACATGTTGAGGCAGAGTGCGCTTCGCATTGTTTTTGTGATAAGGATGGTTGGGGGGAGCATGGTTCCTGGTTGGCCGCCGGTCGCCTGGAGGAGGGGGTGCACGAATAGGGAACAATGATAAACCCCTCGCCGAAGGGGAAGAAGGGGGTTGGAAGAGGAGCCTCTCTAGACCACCTACTCCCCAGAGGGCTGGTAGGATTTCTTTCGTGGCGGCCTCACACTAGACTCCCTTTTTGGAAGCCTTACAGCAGGATTTTGTTGTGGCGACCTTGCAAAAAGGATTCCTTGTGTGGCTGCTCTACAGAACGATCATTTCCCATTGCGAATTTACACCGCGGGATCCTGTTGCTGCTGACTTGCACACAGAGTTCTTTTGCTGCGGCCTGGCAAATTATGGAAGCCCATCGGAAAACAATACATACCAAACAACATTATCCTGGCGAAGGACCCAATCATATGCACTTGTGAGTAACGCGCTGTGGGTGCCGCTTTCGGTGGAGCTCCCTATGGGGCCACGAAACGCGTGAGGGACGTGCCGTAATGGGTAGGGGGGACGCATGCGGGCGGTGCCACTGAGGCCTTCGGTGGCGCTCCCTATGGGCCACGAAACGCTGTACTGGGTGTGGCGCACGCATGCGCGCGGTGCCCCTCGCTGGAGCTCCCGAGGAGGCCACGAAACGCTGTACTGGTTGGGGGCGACGCATGAGGGCGGTGCCACTGGAATCTTTCCGTGAAGCTCCCTACGGGGCCACGAAACGCTGTACTGGGTGGTGGCCGACGCATGCGGGCGGTGCCAGTGGGGGCTTCGGTGGAGCTCCCTATGAGGCCACGAAGGGCTGTACGGAGAGGGGACGCATGCGGGCGGTGCCGACGGGGCCTTCGGTGGAGCTCCCTATGGGTCCACAAAACGCTGTACTGGGTGGGGGGTGACGCATGCGGGCGGTGCCACTAGGACCTTCGGTGGAGCCCCCTTATGGGACCACGAAAAGCTGTACTGGGTGGTGGCTAACGCATGCGGGCGGTGCCACTGGGGCCGTCGGTGCTACGAGACGTTGTACTGGGTGGTGGCTGACGCATGCGGGCGGTGCCACTGGGACCTTCGGTGGAGCTCCGTGTGGGGCCACGAAACGCTGTACTGGGTGGTGGCTGACGCAGGCGGGCGGTGCCACTGGGCCCTTCGGTGGAGCCCCGTATGGGGCCACGAAACCCTGTACTGGGTGGTGGCTGGCGCATGAGGGAGGTGTCACTGGGGACAGACGTCGTGGGGGGTGCCATGCCGGCGAAAATTGTCCCAGGGCCTAATCTTCACGCCTGCGAGAAATACGTCGCCCAAACGCTGGCGAAAATTATGCACCATCTCAGGGTTGCCAATGAGAATAGTGAATATAATGAAGATGATCATGATGATGGTGATGACGATGTTGATGGTGAAGACGATCACGCGATCATGAGGTTGATGGTGACACAATGAGAACGGTTATGCCAGATGCGGTACATGGACCATACTGTAAAGATGGCGATAAAGCTGATGATGGTGCTGGTTGAAGCAATGACGATGATGATGTTGATGATGACAATGATGGCGATGAGTAGGCGCCGGCGAAAACTAAGCCGCCATCTCGCGAGGGCCGGCGGTAAAGTATATACTATTCTGGGCCCAGCGCCGGCGAAAATTATATTAGTGCCCAAAAATGCGCGCTGTGAAAATTACACCACCCACGCTAATAAAGGAAATAAGGCCACGAAACGCTGTGCTGGGTGGTGGCTGACGCTTGCGGGCGGTGCCACTAGGGTCTTTCTGTTGAGCTGCCTATGGGGCCTCGAAGCGCTGTACTGGGTGGTGGCTGACGCATGCAGGCGGTGCCACTGGGGCCTTCGGAGGAGCCCCCTTATGGGGCCACGAGAGCCCTGTACTGGGTGGTGGCTGACGCATGCGGGCGGTCCCACCGGGACCTTCGGTGGAGCTCCCTATGGGGCCACGAAGCGCTGTACAAGATGGTGGCTAACGCAGGCGGGCGGTGCCACTGGGGCCGTCGGTGAAGCCCCCTACGGGGCCACGAAACCTTGTACTGGGTGGTTGGTGGCTGACGCATGCGAGCGGTCCTACTGGGACCTTCGTGAAGCCCCCTATGAGGCCACGAAGCGCTGTACTGGGTGGTGGCTGACGCATGCAGGCGGTGCCGCTAGGTCTTTCTGTGGAGCCCCCTGTGGGGCCACGAAACGCTGTACCGGGTGGTACGCATGCGAGCGGTCCCACTGGGACCTTCGGTGGAGCTCCCTTTGGGGCCACGAAGCGCTGTACTGGGTGGTGGCTGACCCATGCGGGCGGTGCCACTGGGGCCTTCGGTGGAGCCCCCTATGGGGCCACGAAAAGCTTTGCTGGGTGGTGGCTGGCGCATGCGGGCGGTGGAGGGGGGGGGGGGGCAAGAAGGAAGGAAGGAGGGAAGGAACGCCAGGACCGTCTCTTCAGAACGAGGACCCAACACCACAGGATGCTTGGGAACAAAAACACAGAACGAAACACAAGGGATAAGAGACAACGAACACGAAAACACAGCAACAAACAAATAGTAAACACGAAAGAAACCTATGACAACTGAGTGAAAAGCCCAATAAACTAAATAATGCGGATGTAATGCAGCCAGGAACAATGACAAACAACGGAAGTTCATCAAAACACAGCAACGAGCAACGACCATCAAAGGAAGCAAATGAAGACGCAATACGTATTATGCTTCCCATTGGTTACCGATGTGCTTTCCTTAATTGCCTTATGTTTCATTGTGTGCATTGTTTTCCGCGGCTGGCTGCCGAAAACTGGCTGGCTGCCCTACGCAAAGGGGTTTTTGTGGCGGCCTTGCCATGGGATCCCTTTGTGTGGCAGCCTGACGATAAGGATAAGCTGTGTGGCAGCCTTACAAGCAAATTATTTTTTGTGCGGCAGTCCTAGACTCGGATTCCTTTTGTGGCGGCTTTAACATGACTTTCCTTTTGCCGCGGCATTTCGCAAGAATTCCTTTTGTGGCTTTCCTACAAAAAGGTTCCTTTGATTGCGGATTTGCATAGAAGGTCCGTGTTGTGTCGGCAGTCCAAAAGGACTCCTTTTTGTGGCGGCCTTACAAAAGATTTCTTGTGTGGCGGCCTGACGAACCTCTGAAACCATTCGGCCCACAAGGAAAACAATGACAACAACTAAGCCATGGAAAGCATCGAACGCAGATCGAAACACAAAAACACAAAACAACGGACTGTGACAACGTAGCAACACATGAACACCAAAGAAGTCAATGAAATCACAATGAAGAACCTAAGAACTTACAGCAGCGAAGCTCAGCCAGTCAAAAGCATTGACCAACAATGGCAACCTATGAAAACACAGTGAACAACAATGACGAACAACGAAAGCAGATGACGACGCAATACATAGTATAGTTTTGCTTGCTGGTCGGTGCGCAATCCTGCAGTTCAATGTGTTTCTGTGCGTTCCTTGTGTTCCATGGCTGGCTGCCGAAAACTCACTGGCGGCCTTACACAAGGATTCCTTTTGTGGCGGCCTTACAAAAGGAGTTCGTTGGTGGCGGCCCTACAAAATTATTCCTCTGGTTGCGGACTTACAAAGAAGATTCCTTGTTGTGGCGGCCTTACAAAAGAATTCCTTTTGTAGCGGCCTTCCACAAGGCTTCCTTTGTGGCGGGGGGTGGCGCGTCATCTTGCATACGGATCGCGCTAGGACCAACGCCATGCGGGTCGCAGGCGTGCTGCATGATTCGGTGCGGCACTGCAGAACGAGAATCAAGAACAACGGGACTTGGTTGTGGATGCAGCCGTGCTGTGCACGTCTGGCAACCCATAAACTTCCGAACGGTGAAAGGTTGCGGACCAAGGCTGGCTCGCAGGTCATTAAAAGCGCGTGGGAAACACACCCACACGAACAAACATTAGCCTGGCGAAGGACCCAACCATATGCAGCTGATCGTACTGCAATTGTGAATCGCTTCTTCGGTGGCGCTCCCGATGCGGCCACGAAGCGTGTGAGGGATGTGCCGAAATGGGTGTGGGGGGCGCATGTGGACGGTGGCACTCGGGCCTTCGGTGGAGCTCCCTATTGGGGCCACGACACGCGTGAGGGGTGTGCCGAAATGGGTTTGGGGGGTTCATGTGGGCGGTGGCGCTGGGGCCTTCGGTGGCGCTCCCGATGGGGTCACGAAACATGTGAGAGGTGTGCCGAAACGAGTGTGGGGAACGCAAGTGGACGGTGGCACTGGGGCATTCGGTGGAGCTCCCTATGGGGCCGCGAAACGCGTGAGGGGTGTGCCGAAATGGGTGTGGGGGACGCATGTGGACGGTGGCACTGGGGGCTTCGGTGGAGCTCCCCATGGGGCCACGAAACGCGTGAGAGATGTGCCGAAATGGGTGTGAGGGACGCATGTGGACGGTGGCACTGGGGCCTTCGGTGGAACTCCCCATGGGGCCACGAAACGCGTGAGGGGTGTGCACACATGGGTGTGAGGGACGCATGTGGACGGTAGTAATGGGGCCTTCGGTGGAGCTCCCTATAGGGCCACGAAACGTGTGAGGGGTGTGCCGAAATGGGTGTGGGGCACTGGGGCCTTCGGTGAGGCGCATGTGGACGGTGGCACGGGGGCCTTCGGTGGAGCCCCCTATAAGGCCACGAAACGCTTGAGGAGTGTGCCGAAACTGGTGTGGGGGGCGCATGTGGACGGTGGCGCGGGGGCCTTCGGTGGAGCTCCCTATGGGGCCAAGAAGCGTGTGAGGGGTGTGCATACATGGGTGTGAGGGACGCGTGTGGACGGTAGCACTGGGGCCTTCGGTGGAACTCTCCACGGGGCCACGAAACGTGTGAGGGGTGTGCCGACATGGGTGTGGAGGACACATGTGGACGGTAGCACCAGGGCCTTTGGTGGAGCTACCTATGGGGCCACGAGGTGATGTACAGGGTGGGTGAAACGCAGGGAGGAGGGAGGAGAGGGAGGAGGGGGAGGGAAGAGGAGTAGGAGGAGGAGGATGAGAAGGAGGAGGAGGAGGAGGAGGAGGAGGAGGAGGAGAACGTGGGGACCGTTATTTCAAAACGAGGACCCAACACCACAGGATGGTTGGGAAAAGCTGGGCCGAGGTTGGGTCAACGGCGTTATTTGCACAGGGACAAAAATCTCTGGGCCGAGATGGTGTCAACGCTCTGTGCCAATTTCTGGCGGAGGTCGAATCCTTACTGGACAGTCCTTGACACTCCTAGCCAGATCCGCGAAACCTTTTCTGCCCAAACCAGATCGCCTGCTCATCTCCGTTCGAGGACTTACGGTCCGAGGTGGAACGTGCTGGGGGGTGCACGCAACATTTTCCTTCAAGCAACCTTTTAATCTAAACGTAGAATTTACAAATTCATGCCGTTATGAAATGTTACAACTCCGAGGTGATGATTGTCCATTCTCTGCGGAGCCACAATGAAGTCTCTAAATTAAGTGATGATGTTGCGTGCGCCCTACGAACTTAACGAAAGCTGGTGCACCTATGGTATAAAACAACGAGCCAGCAATTAAAAAACAAGGAAAACCAAAACTGTCTGGGAACTTTCCCCGAACTTGATAGACAAAAAACAATCGGTTCAACCCGCTCCCTCCGACCCACTTGACAAAACAATCCCAAATGTTGACGCACAGGTGAGCTCAGATCAAGCTGGTCGTTCGTGCATGCCGCTCTTCACAAGCATGCCGACATTTCTGGCGCGAGTATATGAAAATCTCGCAGCCCTTCGCCCCGACCAGCCGAGACTCCTCAACCCCTCCCTCCATCCTCCTCTCCGTCATCATGAACCCATTCTGCATTCGTGACTCTGCCGTTTCATCTCGTCCTTGCCCACCCCCTTCCAAATCCCTGCTTCTAGCCATGCCTCCTGTGCGCTACTGGGCCTGGGTGAGGCCCATCAATGGGGGATGCAACAAACGCATGTTCTGCCCCCCCCCGCGTCCCATGGTTATCCCTCCGCGGGCAGCTCAGGAAGGCCCCGCGACGTAGGCGATGTGTTCCTTCGACTACCCTGCAGTCCAGCGGCATCGCCGTGCCCCACAAAACCTATGTATGTGCATCCCTCCATCGGTCTTTTCTATCTCCCTCTCTCGCTCCATGTGTGCAACTGCCTGCTCGGGTAACCGAACGGAGGATGAGTTCATTCCGCATCATCTCATTTCACGTGGTCGCATCCCAAAAACGATGGCCTGAAGTAGCACGTCTTGGATATGATAAGCACTATCTGGGTCTGTACCAGCGTGAATTGACCCGGAACCTCTCTGTACGTACAGATGAGTACACAAACATAGGTGTATACGTATGCATGTACGTATCACTACCACTTGATGGTTAAGCGTCGATGCATGCACGCCCAGGGATACATCGTCCATGCTGGTCCGCCCACGCTCGCTTGTCCTGCCTGCGCGTGGCTGCGAGTGCTGTGCTGAATGCACACACCTGCCCGCGCCTTGCAACATTCGGGGGGGGGGGGCCCTGGTAAGCCGCGGGAGCGGAATTCGGGGAAAGAGGAGGAGGAGGAGGAACGGGAGGAGGAGGAGGAGGAGGACGGGAGGAGACGAGGAGGCAGGGCAGGGAGGAGGGGAGGATCCTCCTCCCTCCTCCTCCTCCTTCCTCCTCCTCCTCCTCCTCCTCCTCCTCCTCCTCCTCCTCCTCCTCTCCTCTCCTCCTCCCTCCTCTCCTCCTCCTCCTCCTCCTCCTCCTCCTCCTCCTCCCTCCTCCTCCTCCTCCTCCTCCTCCTCCTCCTCCTCCTCCCTCCTCCTCCTCCTCCTCTCCTCCTCCTCCTCTCCTCCTCCTCCTCCTCCTCCCTCCTCCTCCTCCTCCTCCTCTCCTCCTCCTCCTCCTCCTCCCCCTCCTCGTTTTTGTCCTCGCATGTTCCTCCTCTTCCTCCTCCTCCTCCTCCTCCTCCTCCTCCTCCTCCTCCTCCTCCTCCTCCTCCTCCTCCTCTGCCTCCTTGCCAGGACAGTTCGCAGATCCATCATGGTTCGCCATCAGCCTGCTGAGCAAGCTGTGGGTGAGCAGCTCTGGCATGCATGCAGGGCGCCTCCTAAAGCTGCCCCATTGCTCGACTTGTACACATAAAAGCTGAGTGCCGACGTATGAGTTGACAGGGGCCGCTGCTCGTCCGCCGTCACGCGAGCCAGCAACAAGCGTCTGCCAAGATAGACCACGGTCGGGGCAGACGTGTGCCAGAGGGAGCAGCATCCCAAAGCAGAAGACATGGCATGTACTGGTTATGCGCCTATTAGGCTTCTTGGCAAACGAAGTTGCAGGCACGATCGGTCTGAGTCAGTCTATCCCCCTCTACCCCCCCAACCCCCTCACGCTTCCCCCCCCCCGCCAGCCCGCCACCCACCCCCACCCCCACCCCCCCGCACACATCCGCCCACCCCGTCCCACCCCACCCAACCCCAGGGCGCGCTGGACGGGAACAGGCAAGTCCTACTGCGCCTCGCCCAAGGCCTTCGCCGCAGCAACCTCGGGGTTCCCGAGACGGCCATCCCCTGGGAAACCAGCGAGGGCAACAGCTAACTCCTGCACAGACAGGCGGCGCTGCCACCAGGGGCGCGACCACTCGTCGGCGAGCCCGCTCGTCGTGGAGAGCTCACGCTTCGCAGTTTGCCGAAGGCGGACTCACAAGCACTGCCAGTTGACGGCTGCTTGGCGGGCAAACCTTCATAGAGCAGCTGTCCCTTGAGCCCTCCTCGACGGCGGCTCGAGCTTGGACCATAGCCGAAGGGCAAGCAGCTGCAGCGAACAAAGATGCGGGAGGCGCCACTGCGCGCGCGGACCCCAGCAGTTTCCAACGCAGCCTGTTTTCAGAAATGCGCGCCAGCTGAGCGGGGTAGCTGGACTTAGTACCCACAGGTCGGAAGAAGTAGGTAGAAGCATGAAATCCGCCGGCCCCTTGTGGGGCCACCAGGCTGTAGGCACGTGATTCGCAGTTTCCTGTACCAGTTGTAGTTTCTAGTTTCCAGTGTTACAGTTCTGCTTCTTGCTGGTTACTGTAACTAGTTGACTTCTTGCTGGTTACTATAACTAGTTGATTGACCGCGCGAGGGGGGGGAGGCCCAAACAGGATTTTCCAGCGTCCCCTGGGCGCGTTGTCTGAATTGCTGGGGGAGCTCGAAATCGACACCCCTCACGCAGATCCGCGGGGTCAGGGTCCAAAAACACAAGGGATTTGCCACATTTCTGAAATTCGGTGCCACCCCTCACGCAGATCCGCGGGGTCAGGGTCCAAAAACACAGGGGATTTGCCACATTTCTGAAATTCGGTGCCACCCCTCACGCAGATCCGCGGGGTCAGGGTCCAAAAACACAGGGGATTTGCCACATTTCTGAAATTCGGTGCCACCCCTCACGCAGATCCGCGGGGTCAGGGTCCAAAAACACAAGGGATTTGCCACATTTCTGAAATTCGGTGCCACCCCTCACGCAGATCCGCGGGGTCAGGGTCCAAAAACACAGGGGATTTGCCACATTTCTGAAATTCGGTGCCACCCCTCACGCAGATCCGCGGGGTCAGGGTCCAAAAACACAGGGATTTGCCACATTTCTGAAATTCGGTGCCACCCCTCACGCAGATCCGCGGGGTCAGGGTCCAAAAACACAGGGGATTTGCCACATTTCTGAAATTCGGTGCCACCCCTCACGCAGATCCGCGGGGTCAGGGTCCAAAAACACAGGGGATTTGCCACATTTCTGAAATTCGGTGCCACCCCTTACGCAGATCCGCGGGGTCAGGGTCCAAAAACACAGGGGATTTGCCACATTTCTGAAATTCGAACCCATCACGCACATCCATCGCAAGGCGTGGTAACCCAAACTGCGAGAACTCCCTCGGCCCTTTCATCGCAAGGTGTGGTAACCAAGCCCTTAAACCATACACGTCTTACCAATCGCCAGGTGTGGTAACCCCTCTTGTGATCAGTTGGTTTTGCTGATTGCGACTCGGCTTCGCATGAAGTTTCGATACTGCTTCACGACAGCGCCAAGGCCTCATGACTTAGCTCTTCCATGGCCCATTCTCCGAGAGAGGGGGCCGGCGGCAGGGGGCGAAGCCCTTACGGATAGGAAGGCGTTGAAAGTAGATCGGGTTCCGTCCGCCACCTAAGGAGGAAGGACGAGGTGAAGCTACTCGATCATTGATGTAGGAAGGCACTTGAAGTAGATTGGAATCTGGGGATCCAAACATATTTTCAACGAACGACCTTTACTTGCACTGGCGCTGTACACCTGCACAGCCAGAGCCCGCGGCGGTCGCCGCGAGACCGCGGAGGAGCCCCGGGCCGCTCCCAAAGCACCCTCGGCCGACAATGTCCACCCTTGCAGCACGGCCAGCCAGCTCACCCACACGCTCTCTTGCCGTCGGGGCGTTGACCTAGGGAACCCCAGAAAAGGAACGAGGCTCTTGTGTCCTATAAATTAAACTTCGACGTCCCACGGAAAACCTCAGGAAAACCTGAGACAAGCTGTAAAACAACGAAGGAACACTGAGCCCCTCCCAAACGAAAAAAACGTTCCTTCTTCGGCGCCCTGGCTGCACATGCTGATCAGGGATGTCCTTCGAGCGAGGGGCGAGCTTGGATCGCTGCTCCGACGTGCCTGCTGCTGAAACCCAGCGGAGGGACCCCCGATGCGCCCATGGACAAGGCCTGGAGTGGTCCGGGGGCGGGCCCCCCCTGCGCCACCCCGGACTCGGCGGCCCCCGAACGGCCCGCAGGCGACAAGAAGCGGCGCCCCAGCCCAGGCGGAGGTCCCCACTTCGCAGGCGCGCTCTGCGGGCCCCTCCCCCGGGGATGCGAGGGGCGAGAGAGGGGAAGGCGCCACCAAAGTCGGCGAGGAGGGGCGAGGGAGAGAAAGAGAGAGAGAGAGAGATAGCAAGACAGAAAGAAAGAACTCAATCAAGAAATGAAGAACGGAATAACGAATCCACAGAGAAACAACAACAGCAACCACAACAACAACAACAGCATAAGCAACAACAACAGTACAAACACCACCAACGACAACACCAGCAACAACAACAACAGCACCAACAACATCAACCACAGCGATGACACCAATACTCACAACGAACAACCCGAGCAACAACCACAATCAATTTAATAATGCTCGCTCTTATTTTCTCGCGTGTCGTGCAACACGTCTATCACGAAATGTCGACACCCGCCCTTTTTGTTTTTTATTCGTAGCCGCATTAGGGGTATATCCTTCTGACCTGCAGCGTATATTTCGTGCAGCCCCTAAGGCAGGAGAAGAGAGGACGGATAGAAGGAAGGGACAAGGGGCAAGCGGGTTGCTGAAGCGTGCGTCCTGCACGAATCGCGAGACTGTCTCGAGCGATAGCGCAATCCCTAGTGAATCGTGCGAACATCCACAGCGAGAGCGTGATTCGTGAGTGTCGAGGGCGTGGCGTAAATCCACAGCGAGAGCGTGATTCGTGAGTGTCGAGGGCGTGGCGTTTGAACACGCTGCGAGGAAGTCCTACGCGAGGGCGCGATGTCTGTAGAATTTGTGAGGACGCCCTGCGCGAGAGCGCGATTTGAACATAACTTGTGCGATAATGCCAGGCGGGAGCAGTCGATCTTGTACACCTGGAGCCACGGGCGCAGTTTGGTGGCACCTAAGTCCCCCTTGTTTTCCTCATGAAAGTTCCAATTGTAAAAGAGGGGGGATTCACAACACTTACTTTTAGGAATAAAAATCTCGACAACGACAACAGCAATCATTATAAGACTGTTCGCTCTCACTTGCCCGTGTGCCATTCAAAACGAGTCCCCCTACCCTCGATACCCGCCCTGGCTGTCTTCGATCACACCCCCTTTGGGGGGATCCTTTTCTCTTTGCGGGGGGCGGCGGCCTTCGACAGGCGGGCGATCCTGAACGGGCGGACAATCCTTCGTGGGCGTACATGTGCCCGCCATTGGAATTGGTGTGGGCCCTGCAAAAATGAGGAGGGGGAGAAGGAGGGACAGCGGGAGGAAGGGAGGGGGAGGGACGAAGGAAGAGGGAAAACGCCAGGAGAGAGAAGGCGCGAACTGGGGGGCGGTTGCTTAGAGGCAGAGAAAGAGAGAACGACAGATAAGAAAGATAGAGGAAGAGAGAGAGAGATGGGAGAAAGAGAGAGAGAGAGAGAGAGAGAGAAACAAAAAACAAGGAAGAAAGAAAGAGGGAGGGAGGAGGCAGGAGAGGAGAGGGAGAAGGGAGAAGGGAGAGGATGGAGAGGGGATAGGGCAGAGAGGCATAAGGATGAGGGAAGGGAGGAGGGAGAGAGAAGGGAGGAGGGGAGGGAGGAGGGAGGAGGGAGAGGGAGGAGGAGCAGGAAGGTAAGAGCGTGAACGTTCGAGGAAGTCCTAGGCGAAAGCGCCGTTCATGAAGGAAATCTCGGGCGGGAGCCCACGACGGGCGGTCGATCTCCTGACGAGCGGGTCGGGCGGGTGGGACATTCAAGCGGGATGCCTGAGTACGGCGAGAGCGCGATTCCTAAGTAGATTGTGACGGCGTCCTTGGCGCGGCATGTTCCCGTAGCGTCGAAAGCGCGATTTCTGAATAAATTGCATGGAAGTCACAGACGACAGCGTCACTCCTGAATAAAATGTGATGGGTTCTCTGGCGGGAGCGGGGGTCTTTTTTAATTGCGAACAAGTCGTAACTCAATTGCGAAATAATCTCAAGCGGGAGCGCCGTTCCTGAGTAAGTTGTGAGGAAGTCTCAGATGGGAGCGGGGGTCCTGACTAAATTGCGAGGACGTCACAAGCGGGAGCACCGATTCTGAGTAAAATGTGAGGAAGTCTCAGGCGGGGGCGGGGGTCCAGAGTACATTTGGAGGAAGTCTCTAGCGGGAGCCGCAGTTGTTGCAATCCGGGGGGCCAGGGGCACAGTTTGAGCACGAAGACTTTCCCTGTCAAAAAACAAGGTGCGTGCGTCGAGGGGCACACTTCGATTGAAAAACAGCATGTACTGGTGAGGGGGGGTCAACAGCATTTTTTCTTCAGAAGTGAGAGTTCAACAACAATAACAACAGCAACAGCAGCAACAACAACAAACGTATCCCAGTGCGACCCTACCTAGGAGTTGGAGCATTTAGGAAAGCAACATCTACATCTACACCGACAGCTACATTTACATCTACACTTGCATCTGCATCTACATCAACATCAACAGCGAGACTCACATCTACATCTACATCTACACCTACATGTACACCTACATCTACATATACATCTACATCTACACCTACATCCACATCTACACCTACACCTACATCTACATCTACAATGTCGCCTTGGTTTTGCTTTTACTTTGCATTGCCTTTGCTGTTGCTATTGCCTTTGCTTTTGCCTTTGCCTTTGCTTTTGTGTTTGTGGTTGCTGTTACTGTTGCTTTGCTTTTGGTTTTGCGTTTGCTTGAGTTTCTTGTTTTGCATTGCCTGCGCACAGACACACACATGCTATGCTATGATATGCTATGATATGTGTTGCTGTGCTGTCCTATGCTATGCTGCGCTGTACTGTGCTAAGCAATGCTATGCTATGCTATGTTATGCTATGCTATGATGCGCTATGTTATGATTTGCTATGCTATGCTATGATATGGTATACTGAGCTATGTTATGCTATGATATGCTATGCTATGCTATGCTATGCTTGGCTATGCTATGATATGATATGCTGTGCTAATGCTGCGCTGCGCTATGCTGCGCTGCGCTAAGCTAAGCTAAGGTAAGCTGTGCTAAGCTACGCTAAGCTAAGCTAGGCTAGAATAAACTAAGCTGAGCTATGCCAAGCTAAGTTAAGCTAAGCTAAGCTAAGATGAGACAAGCCAAGCTAAGCGAAGCTAAGCGAAGCTAAGCTAGGCTAAGCAAAGCTAGGCTAAGCTAGGCTAAGCTAGGCTAAGATGAGCTAAGCTAAGCTAAGCTAAGCTGGGTGAACCCAGGGGGCGCAACTGGGGGAACCGCGGGGCGGATCCTGGGGGAACCGCCCGGGGCGTGTTCCACTGCCCGGCCCCTTTAAGCTAACAGAGTAAGAACCCTTCTAGGCAGAGCCTAGGTAGGGAACGAGGTGGGGGGCATGGAAGATGCCCGCGGGTGCGCGTCGGAGATGCTTGCCGCGATGCCAAAAAAAACAAACAAATACACAGTCGAGGAACCTGCGGCCTGGCAGGACCCGCCCTTGACCAGGGCAAGCGT
Source organism: Prorocentrum cordatum (assembly GCA_963575745.1). Taxonomy (NCBI): domain Eukaryota; class Dinophyceae; order Prorocentrales; family Prorocentraceae; genus Prorocentrum; species Prorocentrum cordatum. The sequence continues at coordinate 25,245 of CAUYUJ010004173.1, read as the reverse complement.
GGCCAGCATTCGCTCTCTTGATCATACTGTTGCGCTCAGATGTCAGAGCCCTGACATCCGCACTCTCGAACGCAAGCGGCCCACTGTCCCGCAGTTCTCTCGCCGCAAGTGAACCGCCCGGCCGCCGACGACCTTTCGCGGCAAGAACAAGCGGGACGCCACTGGGCAGCAGCTCAAGCACGAGCTCAAGCGGGAGTGACTGCGAGATACTGCCGCCAAGCAGCACGCGGAGGCCCGTCTGGGACGGGGTCCGCAGGCTTCGCGCGTCTGGTCGCGGATGACCCGCTGCTCCTGCCCGCCACGGGTGAGGCCATGTCCGGCGAATTCGAACTGCGGAGCGTCGCTGTCCAGGCATGTCGGCAGCTGCTCGAAAGGGGTGGAGCGGGGCGCCCGCAGACTGGGCCCCGCCCCACGCCCTGAGCCTGGGCATGTCGGCAGAGGCCTGAGCAGGGGCGGAGCGGGGCGCCCGCAAACTGGGGCCCGGCGAGCTCGAGGGAACTCGCAGGTCGCAGAGGAGGGAGGAGGAGGAGGAGGAGGAGGAGGAGGAGGAGGAGGAGGAGGAGGAGGAGGAGGGGGAGGCGCCGCCACCGGGGTCCAGCAACGCCTGGACGGGGAGGGCCTCTCCCTGCGTGGCCTGCCACACTGGGGGAGAGGCCCTGCAGCGCAGTGTCCCCGGATTTCGAAGACCATCTGAAGAATGCCCGGTGGAGGGCTCCCGCGCTGACTCCCAGGATCCGTGAACCACGTCAGCGAAACGCCGCTGTCCTGGAAGTCTCGACGCGCTCACAGGGAAGGCCGCAAAGCGCAGGAAGCGCGCGAGCAACCTCGACAGTAGTGAGATGAACCGCAGCAGACATGATCCCCAAAAGGGTCCCTTTAATTTAGCTGGAAAGGGTGGGGGTCGGGAGCTCAGAGGTCAGTCGCAGGTCAGACGGGCCGCCACCCTCTAGAGTCTGTGATCTTCTCTCCGCGCGGTCCCTGGGGGGAACCCCAGAATCTTCGAGCGGGAGAGTGGGAGGTCCAGGTTGCCTTTACGATCAGGAGCGCGACATGCGTGGCGGGACGCGGCCCAGCACTCCATCGGCCATCGGCCTGGCCCCTGCGGGCGAAGCAAGGCTGCGCCGGCGCGCGGTCCGAGATCCCCCGGTCGCGGAGTCTCTCCAGTAAGTGCGGGGCTGTAGCGCGCAGCGGCCAGTGTAGAAGAACCCGTGCTTGGGCGGCGATGACAAATCTGTCCAACTATATAAAACCCTGATCATGCACGATGAAATGCGTCGGCGCCTCTGGGTCAAAATCTCTGTCTCGGCGGGAAGAGCAAATCCCTTGTCAAACTGAGGCGCACGAGTATGCATCGGCGTCATCTTATTTGAATTGAAGCTCCCCAGAGCAATCGCTGCGCAGCGGCGAGGGCTGTGAGGCACAACCACAGATCAAGCATTAGTTCTCGCCGAAATGGTCTCCTCCTGCATCTTTGTCAGCCCCAAGCTGTGTGTTATATGGTGAACAATTGGAACCGCGTCCGGACGATCGTCATTGTCGCAGGCTTCGCTGGACGCCTTGACGCCTTACAAAGCACCAGATATCCCTGCCGAGCCCTGCCTATCTGAACGACTTCATCCGCGCCCTCCGGCAAAATGTCTGGAAATGGAGCCCCCCTAGGCTCGCGCAAATCTGAAAAGTGGGTCGGGGGGCTGTAGGTTCTTCAGAGCCTGGGCACCCCCCGCGAACTCCCAGGGCGTGCCGCGCGGGCCTCCTGGACGTCAGCCCCGCTCAAGAGGCCCCCAAAATTTGAAAGGGGCTGGGAGGCCCAACCAGCAGCTTCGCCTCAGGCGAAGCCCAGCTCCCGCTCTGTTGTACCGTAGTAGCGATAGTCCCAGTAGTAGGGGGCGAGCCATCTCAAGCAGTTTTGGTATCGATGGCAAATGGTACACCTCGCGCTGAGGTGTAGTCAGATCTGGGCGGCCGGCCGCTTTGAGCCAAGCAGCCGCGGATGCACGCTCGTTCCCACTCACATGCAACGCCCAGATCACTTTAGAGTCGGGGGGAGGGAGACGAAGCGTGAACCCGCCGCCTCTAAACAGCAGGTACAGCAGCGACTATTTACAATTATCCCGGCAAAGCAACCTAACAGCGATGTGTAGAAGCATATCTGGAAGCATCCCCCTTAAGATTTAGGTGAGAATCCAGTTGTAGAATTCTGCTGTTCTCGCAGTCGCAGCCTCAGCCTGCCTCGGCTTGCCTCTGCCTCAGCCACAGCCTCAGCCTGCCTCAGCTTCAGCCTCAGCCTCAGCCTGCCTGGGCGTGCCTCGGCCTCAGCCTCAGCCTGCCTCGGCCTCAGCCTCAGCCTCAGCCTGCCCCAGCCTCAGCCTCAGCTTGCCTCAGCCTCAGCCTCGGCCTGCCTCAGCCGCAGCTTGCCTCAGCCTCAGCCACAGCCTCAGCCTCAGCCTCAGCCTGCCTCAGCTTCAGCCTCAGCCTCAGCCTGCCTCGGCTTGCCTCAGCCTCATCCTCAGCCTGCCTCGGCCTCAGCCTCACCCTCAGCCTGCCTCAGCCCCAGCGTCAGCCTCTCAGCCTCAGCCTGCATCAGCCTCAGCCTCAGCCTCAGCCTGCCTCAGGCTCAGTCTCAGCCTGCCTCAGCCTCAGCCTGTCTCAGCCTCAGCCTCACAGTTGGCTCCGGGCAATCAAAATGTAGCCTGGGAGTCGTATTCTGGGAACACGAAGAACACGAAGTGGCCTACAGTTGGCTCCGGGCATTCAAAATGTGGCCCGGGAATGGTGTTCTGGGAACACGAAGAACACGAAGTGGCCTACAGTTGGCTCCGGGCATTCAAAATGTGGGCCAGGAATGGTGTTCTGGAGCTCGAATTCCACGAAATGCGTTTCTGTTTGCTTAAAGCGAGTTCCCCGGCATCCCCCCGGACCGCGCCCAGACCCTCCAGGGGCGTCATGATGCTCTCTTTTGACCCTACTAGAAACATATCAGTCTTCGCTGTTCGGTAAAAAGGTCAGCAAAAGGGCGGGGCCGTAAGGAAGATGGACCCGCACGCAAGTTGCCTCGCCTGCACTATACTGTGCATACGAGTATTCTTCAGGCGGCTACAAAACGAGATGTCTGGCCAGCCCAATAGGGAGCATGACGCTTTGAGTCATGTTGAAGCACTGTGCACCTCCCATGACCTGTAGGAGTATTTCTCTGTCGATGCTCCCCGTGGTGTGACCGTCCGCAGTCATGTCGCGGGTGCCACACCACTGAATACTGTGCACGATTCCTCGCTCCATCATCTGTTGTATCCAGCTGATGTGTCGGCTTCTTCAAGTCTTTGATTGGCAACGACTTAAAAATATACTCAGCATCTATGATCAAAGTGACCTTGATGCTCAGGCCACCCAACTCAAGTAGTCTTTCAACTGAGTGGGAGTTAGCGGCCCTGCGCGGAGCTCGTGCAGAGTCACGATCGTGGGATAACAGTCAACCAAGTTGCGGGCTGCTGCTAGTGCCTCTGCTGCATAGCTCGAGCGGAGCTGCAAGCGGTGCGACTTGCAGTACGCATCGATCAAGTGAACGACGGGCTTACCGGATGGCGTGCTTCCACGCCGTAGCAAGTTTGCCCCGCGAAAACCATAGCCATTGCCTTCGCCATCGGCATTTTCATTCAGGCGTCGGTGACCTGAGTCGCTGTGCAGGTCAACCTCGCCCGTGGGAGTCATCGCCTGGTAGACGATCTTCTTAGGGCAGGCCTGCAGTTTCCTGGTAATCACGTTCAGTCGCCGCACTCGTATATTAATCGGTTCTTGGACACGTTGTAGAGAAACAGTATGCATCATCAACCACACCTGGTGATTAATGCGCACGCCATTGCGCCTCTAAGGCTGACGCCCATGTCTGCAACCATCCTGGATGCTTGAGCGTCAGCGCCGGCGCCTGTAAGTTCAGGATGGTGTACAAGATGGAGCTGCTTGATGTAGGCGTCTTGGTTCAAAGTAACACTGCCGCCCTCATCCTTGGTATATATAACAGCACAATTGGTGCACGTGTGCCCGTCGAGTGCACACTTACCGAAGATGTCTTCCACGCACTTACGCGCTTGTCAATGGTGTCCTCTGTGCCGGCCATATTGAGTCCATCAACACGTTTGGCCGTAAGCCGGTTACTGCTCGTCTCGAACTCCTCGTCGTAGGACGTGGGCCTGAGACCAAAGCCTCTCGTGGTCCTTCTGAGCTTTAGTGGGAGAGCTCGGGGTGCGCCCTTGGGGCCAGTGCCTGGCTTAAGGCACTGCAAGCAGTTCTTCGAAAAGTCGCAGTGTTCGAACCCCGGGAGAGTTCGAAGCACCGCGGCCGATCCAGGCGGCAGAGTAAAACACACCACACGTTCCTTTTTTTTCACCAGTTGCCTAAGCAAGTTCCAGGTAGGTCAACCCCTTCAGGAGGGCCATGTTGATGTCGATGGGAGGCAATGACCCATTGCTTCTTGCACGCTGCCGCGCTCGCGAGCAGTCTCTGGCTTGGCCGCCGCGCTGTTCCCGAGAAGGCTTCCACGTTAAAGGCTCCAAGGCCCATGGGGCCTCAAAGCCCAAAGCGCAATCCGATTGCACGTTCCATTTCGCCCTTATCGTTCTTCACAAATTCCCATGCGTACACATACCTCGAAGTCATGATGTTTGACGCCTTAGATTTATATTGCATGTTGAAGCACCTATTGTCAGACCATGTCTTGAGTTCAGTAGATAAGGCTTTCGGCACGTTCTCGGGATTCGCCTGGACGTCAGCCTTCGCGAGGAGGTCGTCTTCCTTGACGACCGCAGCGCGCTTTGCAGCGGCGGCAACATATACTCGCATAGTGGTCACGCGGCCGGCGCCGAATATCCTGCGCTGTTGTTCGGACAGGACTGCCTGTGACATTTCTGCCGTGAAGCAGACTTCTACACACTGTTCATTTTCGTATGAGTCCAGTCCGCAACTGCAATCTGCGACCGTGGAGCACAGCGGGGCATGGCGCGTCTCCTCGATGTCGAAATCGCGCGGGTGCCCCCACTTAGGCAGGTGCCCCCGCTGTTCTTCAGCAACAGTGATCAGCGCACTGTTGTATGGAACCAAATGTGCGGGTAGTGTGAACAGATCCTCTGATGGAGTTGCCTCCAGTAGTTCCCTTTCAGTTTGTAGTTCTGTAGAAGGTGAACGCGCTGGCGGCAAACAAGGCCTCATGCAGTAGTCGTGCGAGCACAAGAGGCATGTCTGACCTGTTGAGTTCAGCTTCCATATCGTGTTGTCCACGCGCACGTATCCTTAGTTCAGCGCCCTTTGCCTGAAGGGCTGTTTTTGCAGTGTCGTTGCTGAGGGCACCCTCTCCATCGGAGTATGAGTACCCTTGCAGGTCTGGACTGCATCCAGCACTGATGGTATGCATCCAGGATGCTGGCCATCGTCTTCCTTGTATCTCCATTCCAGTAGCATATCGCATACGACGATCGATGATATGAAATATCAAATGTTCGCGGTTGAAGAACATAAAATCACATTCAACTTCTTCGTTGAACTTGCCAAGCAGCGCAGTAGATGGCTAACCGCATGCCCAGGCATGTCCCAAGCCTTGCACTCCCGACATGTGTTGCAGACCCATTTGATCAGGTTGAGCGCGACACTGTCCAGACCTACCTTGGTTAAGACGATTCTCATCTTAGGCTCTTTCGCATGGAACCAACGCAAGTGTAGCTTCCGCAGCTCGCGTGTTACCACGCTTGGGTCAAGGCTTCGTCAATTTTGTAGTCTGGTTTGAACGTCGAACCTTGACTAGACTGGAAGTCGTGGTCGCGCAGCAGGGTTACCCGCTGGCGGCGGTGGAGGGGGATTTCCTCCTTGCTTTCGGCCACGTCTGACTCTGACTTGTGGCAGTCGGATGTGGTCGCCCGAACTCCCAGCTCCACTCGAGGCAGGCTGCCCTGCAGCAGGTTCAGCAACATGTCTGCCTACTGCAATGTCGCGGCTGCTGGCACCCGCTGCGGGTCTGGCTCTAGAGCCGGGTCTTGGTGCTCGTAGCCACACAAGTGGTGCCTCGGGCGGTGGCGCTGCTGGTTCGGCAGGAACCGGCGGTGCCTGTCTGCGATTGCCAGGCAGTTCCCAAGGTTTGGCAAACTTGCATGCGCCAGGTGTCCGTGCATGTCTCGGCTTGTTCTGGCCGTAGTTCTTCTTATAGCTGGGACATTCCCAATGCCAGTCTTCCTTGTCATACCACCTGCAATGATTGGGGTTTCTGTCATGTGAGGGAGAGTGCATGTTAAAAAGATCCGCGCGCGCAAGACATCCTAGCCCCCCCGAGGTCGGTCTCGCGATCGAACCGTCGGGCTGCCGAGGGATAGTTGGATCGTCCGAATCATATCCCCTCACGCTGGCGCTTCGCACGGTGGAAGAATAAGGGTGACTATGAAAAGGGGTCACGGTTTATCTGGAATAGACCGCGTGCGATCTGAACTTCGTCGACGCATAGAGATTGCATATTTGAAATATAATGCTCAGCCAAGGACAGTTCTTTCTTACATACCAACGCATGTTGATGATGACCAACACATCGTCAAAAGGTGTAAGTAGAAGGCGGTGGTTGGCCATGGTCTCGGTCGGTTTTCGTATCACTACCCCATGTGAATCATTTAAGCCGGTAGTACATTGGTCCATATTCACCGCGCAAGTGCCCTTGAATTTGGCCAATGTGGTCCATGGTGTTATCTGGTCCACCCAAGCGCCCGCTGGTTGTTCTCGTTAGTAAAACCGTCGAAGATCGTTGACGTATGGCAACCTTACCACAGAATTTGATATGTGGAAGATCTTATTTGTGGTGCTTATACCAAGTATCAAAATTGACTTGGGAGTTGACATATGAGGGTAGTCCAGTCGTTCTGCAGCTGGGTCGCAGTATGACAACATTGGGGAAGCAAACGTCTAGGTAGCGCATCACTGACTGCATCCTGGACATCCTTGTTTCCAAGGTCAACATAGGAGCGTTTGTCTCAGCTTCCCCAAGAGGACAAACCTCGGCTGAATGCTAGCTGCGATATGCCTTCACATCCTCCACACAATTTCAAAATGTCAACCTTGTTGCGTCGCCCATCGCATAACGTTGGGATTATGGAGAATACATCTGCGCAAGATCCAGCCGGCACCCTCGCAAAAATAGGATGAAGCAGGTTTCCTCTGCACGGTCACTTTCCGTGTCGGAGGCATGGGGAACGTCGGTGTGCTACGCGCTGCATCCGAGACCTTTTAAGGTCATCCCCGCAGTCGTCGTTGCCTTCTTCGACTACCTCTGGTATCTTGCGTGACTTGATGCCCGCTTCTTTGTCGGCCTTCTGCTTACCTTTCTGTTTGACCCGGGCAACGGTCGGTAGTGCTGTCTGCTTTTCAATATCAGGTGAACTTGACGTCGGGGATTCGGGAATAGACGGGGGCGCGCGGCCACGCTCAGAAGGGGGAGGGAGACGATCGTCATCGAAGAACGCAACTCGCTTTGGGCGTGGACGTGGGTCCTCCTGTCCGATGAGAGCCAGTTCTGGCGGCTCCCACTATAACCGAGCACGAATGTTTGTTACACCATTCGGTAACGGTGCATTGTAATTGTACCCGATAGGCTGGCCCTGCATCTCGATGTTTTGTGCAATCTGATTGTCGCCCAGGCCCATCCTTACTCGGCTTGCGACATGGCCCCATGAAGGGGCATTCTTCGGGGACTGAACGTAAGTTCGAGCTCCTTTATCCACTCGCGTATGCCTGCTAAGGTGCGCAGCGCTCGCGTGGTTCCTCTTTGTTTTGTAAATCCATTTGATCAATCAATTTCGCGGTCAGCATTGCAAGCGCTTCGTTGCGCCTTTCTGCCTTCTGAGCGCCTTGCCTTGGCCGTGCCAGTCCGATTCATTCTCGGCAAGTTGGGCAGGCCCCCCTGCAGTTTGACACGCACATCTGCACAAGTCGGTTGGGGATGCGCGTGTAGGTAGTTGCCACTTGCAGATATGACGCGCTAGGCAACTTACTTGAACGGTCGTATTTCAGACCGAAATGGCAGCATCACATACGCATGATCTGCAAGTCGAGATCTTCAATGGCATCTCACATGGGCCCCTGTTTCCAGCATTAACCTGGCGGTCCCAAATGTACAAGAAACATACGTAGAGCCCGAGCCTAATGTGGCCCTGCCCGCTCCCCAGGAAACCTAGCGCGACAACTGATAATTAATAGTCCCCCGAAAGTAGAGCACCCAAGTACTGTGCACCAATGGGTTTCGTAACCTCTACACGTGTAATGCGGTCACACATGTAACCGCGAGCTCGGAGTTCAGCGCGAGCTGTCCGCATGTCCGCAATGACAAGTGCACGAGAATGATAATCGTGCGATGAGCGCCCATTTGCTGCAGCGGCCACACAACCGGGCCCACTCCTGCCCTTGGCAGCCGCGCAGCCGGGCGCGCCAATGTCCCTGGCGCGCACAGCCGGCGCCTGGGAAAATAATGCAGGTTCCCCCGCGCTAGATGACAGAACCTGAGTGTTCGGCCTGTCGGAGCAAGCGCGGGCGGCCGCGGCGCGCGCCTGCCCCCGCCACTCATTTTCGAGCGGCAAAGGCGCCCAAATGCCCGCGCCACGCTGCGCTGCAGAGCCGCTGCTCAGAGTAGAAATATCAAACTTCTCAGCGGCGCCACCCCCTTCCGCGGGCGCCCCTGCCTTGGCATAGAACCCAGGGGGGGTAGCCTACCCTAGGCCCTACCCAAGGGCCTAGGGTAGCCTAGGGTAGGCCCTACCCCAGGCCCTAGGGTAGTCTACCCTAGGCCCTACCCAAGGCCCTAGGGTGGCCTAGGGTAGGCCCTACCCAAGGCCCTAGGGTAGACCTAGGGTAGGCCTTACCCAATGACCCAAGGTAGACCTAAGCATATAGAGCCCGGGGGGTAACCCCCTAGGTCTACCCTAGGCCTACCCCCTAGGCCCACCCCCCCCTAGCCCTACCCTAGGCCTACCCCTAAGCCTACCCACCCCTAAGCCTACCCCCTAGGCCTACCCCTATAGGCCTGCCCGCCCGCCGGATCGAGCAGACGGACCAGAACGGATCGGGTAGGATCGGGCAGGCATTAAAGTGTGGAGCATGTTCGCACTAGCACGCGTGAACCCTAACGGGCGGGTCGGGTCGGGTCGGGCGGACCCTAACGGGCGGGCCGGGTCGGGCGGGCGGGACATTAAAGTATGGTGCGTGTACACGTGACACGCGTGGCCCCTCACGGGCGGGCCAGGTCGGGTCGGGCGGGCGGGCCCTAACGGGCGGGTCGGGTCGGGTCGGGCGGACCCTAACGGGCGGGTCGGGTCGGGAGGGCTGGTGCGTGTACACTTGACGCGCGTGAACCCTAACGGGCGGGTCGGGTCGGGTCGGGCGGGCGGACCCTAACGGGCGGGCGGGTCGGGTCGGGCGGACCCTAACGGGCGGGTCGGGTCGGGCGGGCGGGACATTAAGTATGGTGCGTGTGCACTTGACACGCGTGAACCCTAACGGGCGGGTCGGGTCGGGTCGGGCGGGCGGACCCTAACGGGCGGGTCGGGTCGGGTCGGGCGGACCCTAACGGGCGGGTCGGGTCGGGCGGGCGGGACATTAAAGTATGGTGCGTGTGCACTTGACACGCGTGAAACGGGCGGGTCGGGTCGGGTCGGGCGGACCCTAACGGGTCGGGTCGGGTCGGGACCCGTACACTTGACGCGCGGAACCCTAACTGGCGGGTCGGGTCGCGGACCCTAACGGGCGGTCGGGTCGGGTCGGGCGGGCCCTAACGGGCGGGTCGGGGGGGCGGGCGGGACATTGAAGTACGGTGCGTGCACACTTGACACGCGTGAACACAAGGGCGGGGTCGGGGGTAACGGGCGGTCGGTACGGGTCGGGCCCTAACAGGGGGTCGGTCGGGCGGCGAAGTAGATGGTGCGCGTGCACTTGACACGCGTGAACCCTGACGGGCGGGTGGGTCGGGTCGGGCGGGCGGACCCTAACGGGCGGGTCGGGTCGGGTCGGGCGGACCCTAACGGGCGGGTCGGGTCGGGCGGGCGGGACATTAAAGTATGGTGCGTGTACACTTGGCACGCGTGAACCCACGGGCGGGTCGGGTCGGGTCGGGCGGGCGGACCCTAACGGGCGGGTCGGGTCGGGTCGGGCGGACCCTAACGGGCGGGTCGGGTCGGGCGGGCGGGACATTAAAGTATGGTGCGTGTACACTTGACACGCGTGAACCCTAACGGGCGGGTCGGGTCGGGTCGGGCGGGCGGACCCTAACGGGCGGGTCGGGTCGGGTCGGGCGGACCCTAACGGGCGGGTCGGGTCGGGCGGGCGGGACATTGAAGTATGGTGCGTGTACACTTGACACGCGTGAACCCTCACGGGCGGGTCGGGTCGGGTCGGGGCGGGCGGACCCTAACGGGCGGGTCGGGTCGGGTCGGGCGGACCCTAACGGGCGGGTCGGGTCGGCGGGCGGGACATTAAAAGTATGGTGCGCGGCACTTACACGCGTGTACCCTCACGGGCGGGTCGGGTCGGGTCGGGCGGGCGGACCCTAACGGGCGGGTCGGGTCGGGCGGGCGGTAACGGGTCGGGCGGGCGGGACATTGAAGTATGGTGCACACTTCACGCGCACCCTAAAGGGCGGGTCGGGTCGGGCGGGCGGGCTAACCCTGCAGGGTCACGGGCGGGTCGGGTCGGGTCGGGCGGGCGGACCCTAACGGGCGGGTCGGGTCGGGCGGACCCTAACGGGCGGGTCGGGTCGGGTCGGGCGGACCCTAACGGGCGGGTCGGGTCGGGCGGGCGGGACATTCAAGTATGGTGCGTGTGCACTTGACACGCGTGAACCCTAACGGGCGGGTAGGCCTCGGGTAGGCCTAGGGGGTAGGCCTAGGGGGTAGGCCTAGGGGGTAGGCCTAGGGGGTAGGCCTAGGGGTAGGCCTAGGGTAGGCCTAGGGGGTAGGCCTAGGGGTAGGCCTAGGGTAGGCGTAGGCCTAGGGGTAGGAGGGTAGGCCTAGGGGTAGGCCTAGGAGGGGGGAGGCCTAGGGGTAAGCCTAGGGTAGGCCTAGGGGGTAGGCCTAGGGGTAGGCCTAGGGTAGGCCTAGGGGGTAGGCCTAGGGTAGGCCTAGGGTGTAGGCCTAGGGTAGGCCTAGGGGGTAGGCCTATGGGTAGGCCTAGGGTAGGCCTACCCCCCGGGTTCTATATGCCTGCCTTCGCGTCGGGCGACGTCCACTCATTGCCCTCCTCGTGAATGGCATGATAGACATTCGCCTGCAAGTTTCGCAAGGCGAAGTCCTGGTCGGCCGGTGCGGGGACAGCCCCGAAGGACGCATTCCTGCGATGCCAAGTCTTCAAGGTGTTATTCACCAAAGACTGGATCGTGAAAGCGAGCGTCCCCTTTGTTAATGGAGAAGCTGATGCCCTTGGTATCCTGAGACATACGCGCATGGGCATCGCTCATAGCAGGCGCTCCGGCGGCTGGCTCTGTGCCAGCTGCCGCTCTGACGAGCAGCGGGGCATCCTCGCATTGAGGGTTGGCCGTAGTAGTGAACGACATCGATCTTTTGTCCGCAGTTGCGGCCCCCTACTCGTCGACCCCGAGCGCCAGGTGCCCAGAAGGCGTTTTCATCAAATCAAGTACTCCGGCACCCTTCCCAAGGAGGAGCTTGCACATATCAGAGCCAGGGATGATCATCTTCTCGCGCCCCTGCTCCAGGATCAGGATAGTCCTCACGTTAGACATACTCCTCAGACCCAGGATAGCCAGGATATTTTACCCCTGAGCCCTCAGCCACGTTAGCTGAGTAGGTCAAGTCTCGGCGCAGCAGGTGCCCCCGCCGGATCTCCTTTTCCTTGCGCGCAACTTTGCAGCGCAAGGACTTGTCGCATACAGCGGCACCGTGCCCCATTCCCGACACGTAGAGCCTCTTCGTCAGGTTATGCTTCTTGATGTCGCGTCCATGGGAGCGGGATACCCGTTCAAATGTCTGTGCCGTTTTTAGACCAACGATGTTGATTTTGCTGCCGATGTACAGAAGGGTCGTCAGCATTCCATCCACCATGGTCCCACTGTTTGCGGCCAGGGCCAGTTCATGGCGTTCTCCGAATATTCCTGGCACCTCAGACAGCGTCGTACGATGCATACCCTTGCGGCGCCTCTGCCCCAACACCCAATCGTTCCTTGCCAGTGACGTGAAGACGTTCATGTATCCGCGGGCCTCCTCCTCCGCAATGGGGTTCTTCTCGAAAACCCAGGCCGTAGGACACTCGTCACGCATGTGCGGGCGCGGTGCAGATGCGAGCGGCATGTTCATGAACGTATCCTCGTCGGCACGCATGCCCATCTGGCCATCTGTGTCCACCATCAACACAGCGCGTAGCATGTCTCGCTCGGATATCGCACTGATGCCGCTGCGCACGCTCACCGGGCTCTCCGTCCTGCGCTGGCTGCGCGGGCGGGTGTCTCGCCTGCGCGGCATGGAGGTATGTGGGGATTGAAGCCACTGCGCGCTCCTTTCGGCGGTTCTCTCCATACGCCTCAGCCACATGTCATTGGCCGGCAACGCGGCACGTGCAGTCGTAGCAGTTGTCCATGCATTGTTGGCTGCGTCCGCTATCAATGGCATAGACGCATCCAGAGCAGGCGCGGTACGTGCGAGGGGTGTGCCGAAACAGGGGCGACGCCCACACCCGACGGGCGCTGCGAAACGTGCGAGGGATGTGCCGAAGAGGAGGTGACGCCCACATGCAGACGGCGCCACTGGGGCCATAGGTGCAGCTCCCGAAGGGGCCACGAAACGTGGGGGGGCGTGCCGAAACGGGGGTGACGCCCAACATGCGACCGGCGCAACTTGGGCCTTAGCTGAAGCTCCCTATGCGGTCACGAAACGCGTGAGGGGCGCGCCGAAACGGAGCGACGCCCACGCGCGAACGGTGCCACTGGGGCCGCAGTGGGGGAGCTCCCTATGGCGCCCCGAAGCGTGTGAGAGGGATGTGCCGAAATGGGGGTGACGCCCACATGCGAAAGGTGCCACTGGGGCCATAGGTTGAGCTCCCCATGGGGCCACGAAGCGTCAGAGGGGTGTGCCGAAACGGGGGTGACGCCCACGTGCGAACGGCGCCGCCGGGGCCGCTGGCGGAGCCCCCTTATGGGGCCACGAAACGTGTGAGTGGCGTGCCGAAACGGGGGTGACGATGACGATGACGATGACGACGATGACGATGACGATGATGATGCTGATAATGATGATGGTGATAATGATGGTTGTTTTTGTGTTCGGCTGGCGCGTGTTTAAGTGAAAGAAGAAGTCCGTGGGCGTCGGTCTGGCAGTCGGGGCTCTGGCAGGCGGCAAGGTACGCAGCTTTCTGGCATATGTATTTCCACGAATGCGGTGGGGGACCGAAACACTGGCAGAGATGGCTGCTCAGAAGACTCTCACGCCCAGCAAAGAAGCGGGACAGCGCTTCAAAGGATTCCACAACATTGGAAGCCGAGCACGGTTTCCGCAACATCACGTTGATGACCTTACCTTCGTTACTCAGACAAGCAGGAATCATACCCTCAAGATACTCGAAAGTCCCTGCAAGGGAATAAGCGGAAGCAACCACGGCAGAGCTAGAGACGGCCAGGCTTGGAAAAACGGGAGCCTCAGACAACTTGCCACCGCGCGGACCTCCAGGGGCCTCGGACCTCACATCATCGCCCCCGTCACCCTCTCTGCGCGCCTTCTTGCGAGGCGGCGACCCTGTTGGAGGAACACCAGCACCACAAGCATGCTCACGCACGAAATCGCCAGGCCGATGATCAGGAGCGCAAGACTCAGGACGAGGATCATCCTCCCCACGATGGTCGGCACAAGCACGAAGGTCAGCAGTAGCACGTTGAAGGGCGTCTCCACGACGGTCGTCTCCATAACGGCCGGCGCCAGCACGAAGGTCGTCTCCACGAATGTCGGCTCCAGCACCTCCACGAAGGTCGTCACCACAACGGCCGGCACCAGCACCCCCACGACGGTCGGCACCAGCACGAAGGGCGTCTCTGTGACGGTCGTCTCCACGAAGGTCGTCTCCACGAAGGTCGTCCCCACGAAGGTCATCTCCACGAAGGTCGTCTCCACGAAGGCCGCCTGCACGAAGGTCGTTTCCACGAAGGTCGTCTCCACGACGGCCAGCGCCACGAAGGTCGTCTCGGCGACGGTCTTCTCCACAAGGGTCGTCTCCACGACGGTCGGCACCATCGCCTCCACGACGTTCGCCTCCACGAAAATCGCCTCCACGACAGTCAGCACCAGCACGGAGGTCGTCTCCACAAAAGGCGGCTCCAGCACCTCCACGACAGTCAGTTCCAGGACCTCCACGAAGAACATCCCCATGATGGTCGGCACCAACCCGAAGGTCGTCACCACGACGGTCTGCACCAGCACCTCCACGACGGTCGTCTCCACGAAGATCGATTCCACGACGGCCGGCACCAGCACGAAGGTCATTTCCACAAAGGTCAGCTCCAGCACCGTCACGACACCCAGCTCCAGCACCTCCACGAAGATCTTCTCCACGACGGTCGGCACCAGCTTCTCCACGACGGTCGGCACTAGCTTCTCCACGACGGTCGTCTCCACGAAGAGCGTCGCCACGAGGGTCGGCACCAGCACGAAGGTCGTTTCCACGACGGTCGGCTCCAGCACCTCCACGGTGGATAGCCCCAGCACCTCCTCGAAGTTTTCCTCCACGATGGTCGGCACCAGCACCCCCGAAAAGATCCAGAACGTCGAGAGCAGCAAGTACCCGATCGGCATGATCGGCACCTCCAGGAAAACCAGCCCTGAAACATCCATCAGGAACAGCCTCTTGGCCAACATCTCCAGGAAGGTCGGTCCCAGCGTCGTCTGGATAATCAACGCCGCCCCAACGATGGTGAATATCCGCATCCCCGGTGTGATGAGCTCCAGCACCTCCACGAGGAAGCATACCAGGAACCGGCCGCATCACGAAGCTGATATGCGACTCGTCGCGCGAGTTCCGGTGTCCATGACCAACGGCGACGACATTGCCAATGTCGCAAAGCATGTGCTGCAGCAGTGCGATGGCCAGCCCATTGCGGACGCGCCCATCAGCAAAGGGGAATAGGCACACATGGTCCACAATCTTGTCTACGTGGCTGTGCAACTTGACCGTCGCTCGGCGCCCGCTGAGAAGTTGGAGGACGGTCCACTCGATCCGCGCAGCCGTGACCATGAAGAAGACAGAAGCGTGCGAACACAGCAAGGCCCGCAAATGCGAGCGGGTGGCCACACCTCAGGCAAACGCCTGAGCCAAAGTGGCTATGGTGATCATGTTGGCTGTTGATGATGATGAAGAAGATGATGATGATGATGCTTAAGATGATGATGATGATGAAAATGATTGTGATGAGTATGATGATGCTGATGCTGATGATGTATGTATGCTGATGCTGATGATGGTGACGATGATGGTGATGCTGATGATGGTGATGATGATGGTGATGATGGTGATGAGGATGATGATGACATGCGAAAGGCAGGGGCAGGGATGGGAGGAGGGAGGAGGAGAGGAGAGGAGAGGAGAGGAGAGGAGAGGAGAGGAGAGGAGAGGAGAGGAGAGGAGAGGGGAGGAGAGGAGAGGAGGAGAGGAGACGCGGGAGGGAGTCTCTTCAAAACAATGACTCAACACCACAAGACGGTTGGGAATAAGCGCATAGGGTCTGTTACGTGTGATGCACTTTTGGTAATTGTAAGCCGGAGGCTGCTCCAATATATCTGCTTACTAACTCCAAGAGAAAAGATTGAGCAGAGAAGGCATAAACGGAAGTCCTTCTTCTGACATCACTACGGCCATCGAACACGAGAGCAACAAATGTTGGTGCGGACAACCGTGGAAAGCGCGCAAACGAGTTGCGTCGACTGAAGCACTCGTTAGACCTCTACTGTGGATAAGGCGCAGAAGGCGCAAAGAGACGGAGAGAGAGAGAGATAGCTCAGGGAGGAGCGAGCGCAAAAAGCGGCTTAGAACCTGGGTAAGCCGAAGGAACGCAGAGAGGGGATCGGCCGGAGCTGCCAGCGGCGCTCCCACCAGAACTGGGCGCGACGAACTAGGAGATGATGCGATGATGAATGAAGAAGCCGTGGAGTGGCAGGGACCTTCTGTCAACAGAAAATAAGAGCAAACTATGTCTAACGGAAAGAACTATATATCGGAGAATTGCCCCGGCCAACCCTCCAGCCAACCCTGGCGAAACCTCCGGCCAGCCCCGTACAACTCTCCCGGCCAACCCCTCCGGCCAACCCTGCTTTAAAAAATGATCCATCAGTCACAGTAGCTGAAAAGGGAAAACAAATACACTGGAATAAACGGAGCGGATGAAGGGCGACTTCTTTTCCCAAAGCCTTCCAATCCCAGGACCTTCCCAATCGGGTGTTGCAAGAAGTGCCCCCAGCCAAAGGTGCCCTCCAGCTTCTCGCTCCATCTTGAAGCCTTGGGACCGCCTGGGCCTCGTGAGGGGTGCTCTGCTCCATCTTGGATGCCTTGGGGCCGGGGTGGCCCGAGGGGCCCTGGCAGACCCTGAAGCCTTCGGGGGCATGGCGAGGCAGTCGGAGGCCATTTGGGGACCCCCGGAGGCTCCGGGAGGGTCCAGGAGGCCTTCTTCTTTCCTCCTCCTCCTACTCCACCTCCTGCTCCTCCTCCTCCTCCTCCTCCTCCTCCTCCTCCTTCTCCTCCTCCTCCTCCTCCTACTACTACTCCTGTTCCTCCTCCTCCTCTCCTCCTCCTCCTCCTCCTCCTCCTCCTCTCCTCCCCCTCCTCCTCCTGCTCCTCCTCCTCCTCCGCCTTCTCCTCCTACTCCTCCTCCTCCTCCCCCTCCTCCTCCTCCTCCTCCTCCCTCCTCCTCCTCCTCCCTCCTCCTCCCCCTCTCTCTCCTCCTCATCGTCGTCGTCCTCCTCCTCCTCCTCCTCCTCCTCCTCATCCCCCTCCTCCTCCTGATCTTGGGAGGCCTTGGGTCGAGTGTTGCTAGAAGCGTCCCTGGCCCAAGGCGCCCCCAGGATTCCCAAGGAGGCCCCCACGGCCTCCAGAGCAACCCTCACGAGGCCCAGGCGGCCCCAGGGCGTCCAAGATGGAGCAGAGCATCCCTCACGAGGCCCAGGCGGCCCTCTGCAGAGGTGCACCCAGAGGAGGAGGAGGGGAGGAGGAGGAGGAGGAGGAGGAGGAGGAGGAGGAGGAGGAGGAGGGGGGGGAGGGGGAGACCAGCATGGTGCAGAGCGGGCCGTGGGGGGCTCGTTCAGACTCGAACCCCAGAGCCGACCCCCCCCCCCCGCAGCACCCCTCAGGTCGTCTCCCCCGCGGCCAGAGAACGCAACCTCGAGCCTCGCGCCGCGCGGAACGCCAAGCGCGGTTACCCTCCCGCCCACGCGGAGCGCTCTTGCAGAAAGCCTCTGCGCCCCAGGCCGCAGCGGGCGGTCCCCCGCTGCGCCCCTGGAGGTTGCCTGCATGAGGGGCTGGGAGAGGAAGGGGCGTGCAGGCCGAAGGGCCACCGGGAGGCGGCACGGGGGGCTGGCGACGACGCGGGGCAGAGCGAGGGGGGGGGGAGGAGTGCGAGGAGGAGGGAGGAGGACGAGAGGGAGGCATCGGAGGGGCAAGGAGAGAAAGAGCGGGAGGCGGAGCAGCAGGAGGAAGAGCAGAGAGAGAGAGAGAGAGAGAGACCATCGCGATAAGGATGAGGAGAGACGTTGAGCAGGAAGAGTGGGAGGCAACGAAGAACGCGGCTGGCGCAAACAATCATGAACGTTTTTTTGCGTGGGCTGAGCGATGGGAAGTCCGGCCACGAAACATGCGGCGCACGCCGTTTGGCTTAGCGCGCACGCTCAAAAAAGCCGATCCTCAAGACGGAGACGCGTGAAGCCGATGATCGGCGGGACACTGCGTGGGCGAGACGTGGTCCAAACTGGTAGCTACGAGCTGGCTACAGTAAACCAAAGTGAGCATGATCCCAAAAAACAGTCTGGATCCAGAGGGTCGATCGTATGTAAAGAGGGGCCAGAGCGCTGCCACCGATCGCGCGCGAGGGGGACGAGAGAGTTAGAGCGGAAGGCTTGCAGCAGTACACCAACACCAGCCCATTTCAGGCGCCTCCTGGGCTCTGGGTTGCACTGTAGACAACCCCGCGGCCTGAACCACGAGGGCCCACGCTTACACCAGTCTCGGGCCCAGAATGGCCATGGCCAGGTGGCCAGGTCAGCATGAGGGAAAGTCGGAGGACAAAAACAGTATCAATGTCACGCTAGTGGCAAAGACCCCATGAACACATCACTTTCGAAGAAGTACCATGCCCTTGCACAAAAAACTTCTTGAAAACGCGCAGAGCTGTTTAAAGACAACGCGCGTGTCACTGATACTCTTTAAATATCCATCCCGCGAAAGGGGCCCTCTACTGCAATTTGGCCCTGGATTCCAGCGCGAACCCGTGGGACCGACTCTTCGTCTCGGGAGCGGCTAATAGGGGGGCGTCCAAGAGGGGGGGGGCGCAAATCATGGCCAGCGGCATGTGCGCGACCCAGGGGGAGGCCAGGGACGTATTGAAATCAGAAGAAGCGCCATGAGATCTGGCGAAATATCATGGCCCACGCCATGAGATCCCCCCCGTTGTCATCACCCCCCTCTTTGCCGCCCTCGATCGTCCTCTGACACCCCCGGGACCCCAGGACGGCCACAGGAACCCGGATACGGCGAAAGACCTCCAGGACCCTGGCCTGCGACGACGACGACGACGAGGACGAAGACAAGGACGACGACGAGGACGACGACAACGAGGACGAGGACGAGGACGACGACGACGACGACGACGACGACGCCGACGACACAGGACCTATTAGACCTCAATGCTGAACGATGGTCCCTGCAAGGGGGCCCGTGGCGGAGATTCTCCTGCCAGCCTGCCTGCTGGAGAGGGCATCCGCGATGGAGGCGCGCGCCCGGAAAAGGAGAGCGGGCCCCTCCAGTTGAGCAGGTACCGACCGTCCCGGCATTTCTATAGGCCCACCACGACATCTTTTGAGGACCCAAAACATGCTCGAAGAACAAAACGATGCTCTTGGATTCTAGACCCGATTTGTTATGACAACGCAATATATATATATACAAATATATAGATATACATACATATACCCATATACATATACCAGAACTGTTCCCATAACACTTCGTGCAGCCAGCAAGAGGTTATCAGAAACCTCTTGGGTGGGCCTGCAGGCAGGCCAGGACGCCTCGCCACGGCTCCATCCAGGAAGGCCGTAGGAGCCCCGGCAGCCGCTCCCTCGAGGCCGCGGCGGGGGTTGGCAGGACTCAGGGCGCCCGGGGCGGGCGCCCCAGAAGCCTGCGGGAGGCGCGCCCAGGAGATGAGACGTCGAGGGAGAGGAGGAGGAGGTGGAGGAGGAGGAGGAGGAGGAGAGGAGAGGAGGAGGAGGAGGAGGAGGAGAGGAGGGAGGAGGAGGAGGAGGAGGAGGAGGAGGAGGAGGAGGAGGAGGAGGAGGGGGAGGAGGGGGAGGAGGAGGAGGAGAGGAAGAGGAGGAGGAGGAGGAGGAGGAGGAGGAGGAGGAGGAGGGGGAGGAGAAGGAGGAGGAGGAGGAGGAGGAGAGGCTCGGCACGAGAGCGCGGCGCGCGAGGCGGGCACACGCCGTGGCGCGAAGTCGCGCGGCGTGCGGAGACTGTGCTCGCCTGGGTCGCGGGGACCGCCGAAGAGCCCCGTGCCGGCTCAGACTGCTAGAGGCCACCGGCCCCACGCGCGGCTCGCACTCCGCCTTCGTGGAGCTCGATCTGCGCACGCCGGGAAAGTCGGGAAGACTTGCCCTGACGAGGCCCGAGAGGATGGCCGAGGAGGGCTCAGGAAAAGATCCAAGAGCTGCGCCGAAGAGGTCCCAAGAATTGCTACAACAGGGATCGAGGAGGCCTAAATAATGGCGCCAAAAGGTACTTCAGAATAGCCAAACGGCCCCAGGGGGGCTCCAACAGGGTGCCCAGTGTCGGCCGACGATGGTTTCAGGAAGGGCCCCGGAGCGCTCCAAGAAGGTCCAAGAGAGCAGCCCAAAGTGGGTTTCAAGAGGGCATCAAAATATAGCGATTTCTGGGATCAGCGATAAGCAAGGGTTATCCGGGGGCGGGCGGCTGATAACCTGACCTTCGCGCTGTGGGCAGCCCCGCACATGCTGGCGCGAACCAATGCTGCGGCCCCTACGGCTGCTAACGATGTTGCGACGATGCTATGATTCGTGCTGCCACGATGCGGGCACTGTCTGGGAATGCCGAAAGATGTGTCTGGACCTGCTCAACCAACCGGGCGAAGTTATCCAGGGCGGGGGGGAGACCGATAACCCAGGCCATGGCCAGACCCCAAAAAAACAGTCTCAAGAGAGTGCAAAAAGGCGCCCAAGAGAAGCCCCAAGATGGTCCAACAACCGGGCCCAAAGGGGTGCCACAGGAATGCATCTGAGGCCTCCCGAGGGCCCGAAGGAGCCGCAAGAAGGCTATACAGAACAAATGCGGCAAAATTCCTCGACTCTGTCATACGCGAGGGGTCTCCAGAACACCGACGTTGCGATTGCTCCCGTATCCTGGGATAGGGTTCTTGTTATTACTGGTGCACATCTGCCCCACTTGCTCACTCAGCAGCGTCCCTCGCGCACTCAGATTCACTCACATTCAAGCTTTCTCAAACTAAAACTCACTCGCACTCAGCCTTACCCACAGACTCACTCACACACCGACAACTCACACTCATACACACTTTCACTCAGACTCGCTTGCGCTCATGCCCACTGGCACTCAGACCTACTGATATTCAGACTCACTCGCACTCACATGCACTCGCACAGAGCCCATTCACAGTCATACGCGCGCATGGTCAGGCTTCTGCTTTCTTATGCTGCTTGCTCGACCCCCCAGCTCAGAGGATCGACGATCAAGCACGCTGAACTGCAAATACCGTGCAAGGATGTCCCACCAGAGCGAGACAGGCAAGGCAGAGAGTTGCGCCCAAGTGGCAACTTGGGGGATGCCTCAGGCGAGTTGCCTCAGGCGAGTTGCCTCAGGCGAGTTGCCTCTGTCTGCCCCCCCCTTCCAAATCCTCTGCCTTCAGAGCGCGGGCACGCCCAAGCCCACTCACGCGCAGACGCACACACACACACACACAGAGTCGCTCACACTTCAGCTCACCGAAACTCCGACCCACTCACACAGACACTCACACTCAGGCTTCCCCCATTACAGTGGAGGCCCGACCACGAGAAATCCGCCACAAGAAACCCGACCCTGAGAGCCCAAGACATCCACTGATTTTGTGGTGTGGGAACGTCGAACCATCGAAACCGAAGAAACCCAGGGTACCCTGGAGACAAGCAGGGTGTTTCTTGGCGTGGGTCCCCACTGTATCAATTGGGCGGAAGGTCTTTGGGGCATGTTGGGAGCCACACCGCCCAAGATGAAGCCCCACGACCCCTGTTGGCACCCTCTTAGGACCGTCTGGGGCCTCCCGTGGGGCCCTCTTGGGGCTCTCCTGGGCTGCCGTGGGCGCCCCTGGAACGAGTTGGGGCTCTCTGGGCACGCCTTGGGCCCTTGGGGCCCTGCTGGGTCGTCTTGAAGCCTCATTGGGCCGCTGCGGACGCCGTGAAATCACAGAAACGTGCTAAGACCCGATGCTCCCCAGAAGAGGAATGGGACGCCTTCGCCCTCCCGGGAGGCCCTCGTGGGGGGCCTCCTGGAGCTCCCTTTTGGAGCCCTCTTGGAGCGTCTCGAGCCTCTCGACCCTTGCTGAGACCATCTTTGGGGGCGTCTCGGAGCGTCTTGGGCGGTCTGGGGCCGGTCCCGGCGGCCTCTGGAGCCGTCCGGGAGCCCTCGAGGCCCCGCCTGGGAGCCCTTGGGCCCCCCCGTGGGCCGCCCGGGGGCCGCCGTGCGAGCCAGAAGTCCTGGTCCGCTCGTCCCCCACCTTCTGGTCTGCTCCGACATATACACACATTTGTATGTATGTATGTATGTATATATGTATATATATAAGTGTATCGTTGTGTATGTATATATGCATATGTCGGTATAGCAAATCTATGTGTACGCACAGGTGTATGTGTATAGCTAGAGATGTAAATAGATATAGACATGTATACATGTACATGTATATGTATTGATCGATAGGTAGATGGATGAATCGATATCCATATATAGATATGTGGATACATATCGACTTATAAAACATAACGTTGCACTTCTGTGTATATATATAGATGTGTGCGTGCACATGTATATGCACATCTGTATGAATATACATATACATGCGAGGAATAAAGAGAGAGAGAGAGCGAGAGAGAGAAACGAACAACTGAGAGAGAGGGAGAGCGAGACAGAGGGAGAGAGAGAGAGAGAGAGAGAAACCAACAACAAGAGGAACAGGCGAAGGAGAAGGAGGAGGAGCAGTAGGTGGAGAAGGAAAGAAACAAACCAGAGGGGAAGGGGAGAGAAAAGGAGATGGCGGCGAAAAAACACAACACCAGCATGAACGATTGAAACGAAAAATGTGAAGCCCTGGCCCGAGGCCTAGCTCCCCTAGAACTCCGCAGCCAGGAAACCAGGCGGTTCCTGATCAGGTGCCAGCGGTCCACCAGGCAACCCAATTGAAATATAAACAAGGACCAGGCGTGAAACAAAACACACCGTCTCCTCACGCAGGAGAACGCGCACCGTCGAGGAGGGAAAATAGGGGAACAAAAAGTTGCATAAACATAAAAACTCTGAGGTCCGCGCGGATTTCTCGGATCGGCGCTGGACCCCCCTCCCTGGCGCGCGGAGCGCGCCAGGGGCGGCGCCGGAGGCGCCGCCGGGGGGCCCCAGCGCCGATCCGAGAAATTCGCGCGGGCCTCCGAGTTTTTATGTTTATGTTACTTCTTGTTTCCCTGATGTAAACCCTGCCGCCGGGGGGCCCCAGCGCCGATCCGAGAAATTCGCGCGGGCCTCCGAGTTTGTATGTTTATGTTACTTCTTGTTTCCCTGATGTAAACCCTGCCGCCGGGGCCTTCGGTGGAGCTCCCTGTGGTGCCGTGTAGCGTGGCAGGGGTGTGCCAGAATGGGATGGGCGGCCGCAGGCGAGCGTCGCCCCCGGGGCCTTGGTGGGGCTCCCAGTATGGCCACGAAGCGCGCGAGGAGTGTCCCGAAATTTGTGCGGCGGAGGGGCGTCCGAACCCTGCCACTGGGGCCTTCCGTGGAGCTCCCAAGGGGGCCACAAAACATGTGAGGGTTGTGCCCAGATTGGTGCGACGCCCGCGTGTGAGCACTGCCACTGGGGCCTTCGGTGGAGCTCCCCATGGGGCCACAAATACATGTGAGGGGTGTGCCCAGATTGGTGCGACGCCCGCATGTGAGCATTGCCACTGGGGCCTTCGGTGGAGATCCCTCTGGGGCCACAAAACATGTGAGGGTTGTGCCCAGATTGGTGCGACGCCCGCGTGTGAGCACTGCCACTGGGGCCTTCGGTGGAGCCCCCTATGGGGCCACAAATACATGTGAGGGGTGTGCCCAGATTGGTGCGACGCCCGCATGTGAGCACTGCCGCATGGGCCTTCGGTGGAGCTCCTTATGGGGCCACGACGCACAAAACGTGTAAGGGGTGTGCCCAGATTGGCGCGGGGGACGCGTGCGGATCCTGCCTCTGGGGCCTTCTGCGGAGCCCCCTATTGGGCGGCGGCCACGAAGCGTGTGAGGGGTGTGCCCAAATGGGCGTGACGCCCGCATGTAATCACTGCCGCATGGGCCTTCGGTGGAGCTCCCTTCGGGGCCGCGAAAAGTCCGTGGGGTGCGCCGAAACGGCGCGGGGGACGCACGCGGACCCCGCCACTGGGGCCTTCGCGGCTCACAGTGGGACCGCGAAGCGTGTGAGGGGCGTGCCCAGCGCGAGACCCGCAATTGAGCACCGCAACTGCGGCCTTCGGTGGACCTCCCTACGGGACCACAGACCGTGTGAGGGGCGTGCCGGCATGCACATGCGGAGGGCAGAGACAGGACTGGGAGGAGGGGGCAGCGGGAGGAGTAGAGCGCGATGCTGTCTCTGCAGCCCGAGGGCCCGACGCCACAGGATGGTTGGGGGCACACACTGGGTAATCGGTTGGATCTGGCATTTCTGCAGCCCCGTGAAAGAGGCGCTTCTCGTGATGTCATTGCCCAGCAGGCAGCAGACCAGACACGAAGCCAAAGGCGACTTGGCGCACGAGACGGCAGCATCGCTGCCTGAATCGCCAGTTGAAACGCCAGCTGCGCAGATCTATCCCTCCTCATCCACCGAGTCCTCCATCTCCTCAGCTGGCTCACCATCCTCCTCCTCCTCCTCTTCCTCCTCTTCCTCTTCCTCTTCCCCCTCATCATCGTCATCATCATCATCCTCCTCCTCCTCACCATCATCATCAACAACAACAACATAATCATCACCAGCAGCAGCAGCATCATAAAAATCATTATCAGCATCATCATCCGCATCAGCATCAGCATCATCGCCATCGTCATCAGTAGCGTCATCATCGCATCATCAGCACCAGCATCGGCATCATTATCATATCGTCATATTCATCATCGTCAGCATGATCATCATCATCATCAACATCATCATCAGTATGATCGTCTGCATCACCATCATCCTAATCATCACCATCATCCACAGCATCATGATCACCAGTAGCAGCATCATAATCGTCATCATTTCCATCACCATCATCCACATCATCGTAATCATCATCAGCAGCATCATAAACATCATCATCATCAGCACCATCATCATCATCAGCAGCATCATCATCATCAACATTATCAGCATCACCATCGCCACCACCACCACCACCACCATTCTCATTGTCATCATCATCATCATCATCATCATCATCAGCATCATCGTCATCCTTCTCTTCCTCCTGAAGATCCTGCGGCGAACGCTGACAGCAGTGAGAGGACCTGCGTAAAGCGCTATCTGCGCGGGGAGAATATTTCACACGATCGCTGCAGACACTCAAAAATACCATTCTGATATACTCCTCAGGCGTAATAGCAAGAGGACAAACAGGCAAAAGGGATCCCGACGCGAACTGTGTTCATCCAATATAGCCTTCAATGGAAATCGATCCTGTACTGCAGACGCATAGAACCGGAGTGCCATATCTTGCAGAGTGTCAAAACGTCGATGACTGCTGAATGGAGATATAGATCCGAAAGAGC
>CAUYUJ010004172.1:5000-72447 GCA_963575745.1 Prorocentrum cordatum | reverse complement strand
GTTCTCAAAATTCAACAATTCGTTCGAGCTCTAGTATTTTTTCTGACCATATTCGATCTTATTCCCGCTCGCCATCTTAATCTCAGCTCGATCGGGTAAATATTTCTGCAAAAAAACATCGCGGCGGGATCGGCCGTTTCGAGTCATCTTGATATGCGTTGTCGGTATTTTGTACTTAACTCGAGCTGTAGGGCAGCTACAGAGCTCATTCTCGCAGAAATCGATTGCGAATCATCAGGCGCGTTCGTCTGTTCCATCTAGAGGTCTGAACTCGGTCTTCTGCCCGAGCTAGGTCCGCGAAACTATTCGTGTTGTTGGAGTCATCTTGAGAGGTGCTGACAGTTTTCTGCACTTAACTCGGGCTGTAGGGGGGCTACAGGGCTCGTACTCACAGGGATCGATTCGGAGACATCAGGCGCGTCCGCCTGCCGATTCCTGAGCTCGGAACTCGGTGTGCTGCCCGAGCTAGGTTCGCAAACTATTCGTATTCGTCGAGTCATCTTGACAGGTGCTGTCCGTTTTCTGCACTTAACTCGAGCTGTAAGGGGGCTGCAGGGTTGGTAATCACTGGAATCGATTCGGAGACATCAGTCGCGTCCACCTGTCGCATCCAGAGCCCTGAACTCGGCCTGCTGCCCGAGCTAGGTCCGACTCAACTCGGGCTGTAAGGGGGCTGCAGGGCTGGTAATTACAGGAATCGATTCAGAGACATCAGGCGCGTCCGCCTGTTGCATTCAGATGTCTGAACTCGGTCTGATACTCGAGCTAGATTCGCGAAACTATTTGTATTGTTCGAGTGATCTTGAGAGGTGCTGTCGATTTCCTAGGGCTGTAGGAGAGCTACGGAGCTCGTGCGCACAGAAAACGATCCATAAGCATGAGGGGCGTTTGGCTGTTGCATCGAGAGGTCTGAAATCGTTTAGGATGAAAAACTGTTCGTTCTCTGCAATTTTTTTCGACATTCTATGTGCTCAGGAAGCTCTACGAGTCCCCCGGCGGTAAGGAAGGTTGACGGTTTACCGCCGGCGCCCATCCGGCGCGCTGGAGAGCTAGTTGGCAAGAAAAAACTCGACGGACCTTTTGCTGACTTTTGGTCGGTTGAAAATTTTGTTCTCGAAATTCAACAATTCGTTCGAGCTCTAGTATTTTTTCTGACCATATTAGATCTTATTCCCGCTCGCCATCTTAATCTCAGCTCGATCGGGTAAATATTTCTGCAAAAAAGCATCGCGGCGGGATCGGCTGTTTCGAGTTATCTTGATACGCGTTGTCGGTAGT
This sequence comes from Prorocentrum cordatum, assembly GCA_963575745.1. Taxonomy (NCBI): domain Eukaryota; class Dinophyceae; order Prorocentrales; family Prorocentraceae; genus Prorocentrum; species Prorocentrum cordatum. The sequence continues at coordinate 71,169 of CAUYUJ010004172.1, read as the reverse complement.
TTGTACTTAAATCGAGCTGTAGGGCAGCTACAGAGCTCATTGTCACAGAAATCGATTGCGAATCATCAGGCGCGTTCGTCTGTTCCATCTAGAGGTCTGAACTCGGTCTTCTGCCCGAGCTGGTTTCGCGAAACTATTCGTGTTGTTTGAGTCATCTTGCGAGGTGCTGACAGTTTTCTGCACTTAACTCGGGCTGTAGGGGGGCTATTGGGCTCGTACTCACAGGAATCGATTTGGAGACATCAAGCGCGTCCGTCTGCCGAATCCAGAGCTCCGAACTCGGTGTGCTGCCCGAGCTAGGTTCGCAAACTATTTGTATTCGTCGAGTCATCTTGAGAGGTGCTGTTCGTTTTCTGCACTTAACTCGAGCTGTAAGGGGGCTGCAGGGCTGGTAATCACTGGAATCTTTTGGGAACATCAGTCGCATCCAACTGTCGCATGGAGAGTCCTGAACTCGGCCTGCTGCCCGAGCTAGGTCCGTGAAACTATTCTTGTTCGAGTCATCTTCAGAGGTGCTGTTGATTTTCTGCACTTAACTCGTGCTGTAAGGGGTTGCAGGGCTGGTTATCACAGGTTATCAGGCGCGTCCGCCTGTTGCATTCAGATATCTGAACTCGGTCTGATACTCGAGCTAGATTTGCGAAACTATTTGTATTGTTCGAGTGATCTTGAGAGGTGCTGCCGATTTTCGTAACTCGGGTTGTAGGAGAGCTACGGAGCTCGTGCGCACAGATAACGATCCAGAAGCATGAGGGGCGTTTTTGGCCTGTGCCACTCCGAGAGAGTTGAACAATCGTTGACCCTCCCCTGTGAAAAAATTATTTTCGTTCTCCTGCAATTTTGGCTTTGACATTCATATAATTACTCAGGAGAGCTCTACGCGTCACCCACGGCACGGTTAACACCAAAGGTGGACTCAAAAGGACTGTGGTTGCTCAAGGCAGTGTATTGCATCTTCGCATTAACCGACAGGGGTTTTTAAACTTCTGCCTGGACCTCGCCTCCAGAGTTTTTAGCAAGCCCCTACGCCAGCCAACGCTTGTGTTTCGCTTACACGTTTACGAGGGCACGAACACACAGTCAAGCGCAGACTCCGTGACAGGCCATACGGTCGCCGCATCTCTGCCACTCTGTGCCAGTTTTCAATCAGTCGTGTGGCTTTGTGTTAGCAATCAGACGCATACCAAGATAAACAGCATTATCATCTTTGGTTGCAGTTTTCTTTTATTCTCTAATCGATGTTGTCTTCTCTTGGTGGACCCCCTTGGTATTCATACTCAAGTGAGCGGTCTCAGATAAGTCACGACTGGCATGCATGTTACAACGCTCATACTTCCCCTACTCTGTCCCCCGTGTCTGGTCCCAAATCGATCAGTTGGAAGCGCAAGACCCGTAGATTGACTCTGGCTGCCTGGAGGCAGATTGAGGTGGACTTTAGCTTGTTTACCGTTCCGTTCGACACCACACGCGCTCCCGCCACAATCTATCTGGCTGGTGCCCTCGGCGAACATGTTGGTCCTTCGCAGGTGCACTCTGACGGCCTCAGTTCTTCCGCTCAAGTTTTCAGGCCTAGCGGTCCAGTGGCGGGCAGTTCTTCCGCTCGAGTTTCAGGCAGGGAAAGAGGCGACAAGAGGGGGCGAGAGGAAAGCGATGGCCGTTCTTCAAACCAGGGCAGTGCTTCAAATCATGGCAGTTATTCAATTCAAGGTTCTCCCAATCAAGTTTCTTCAAATCAATTGGGCAGTTGTTCCAACCAGGGCAGTCCTTCAAATCAAGGTTCTTCCAATCATGTGTCTTCAAACCAGGTTGGAGCTTCGTCAGAGGTTGGTGCGAGTGCGGACCCAACAGTGGAAGCTTCGTCAGAGGTTGGAGCTTCGTCAGAGGTTGGCGCTTCGACAGATGTTGGAGCTTCAAATCAAGGTTCTTCCAATCCAGTTTGCTCCAATCAAGTTTCTTCCAATCAAGCTTCGTCCGAGGTTGGAGCGAGTGCGGACCCAACAGTGGAAGACAGAGATCCTGAGGAGATGTGTGAGGAGATGTTTGAGGAGATGTTTGAGGATGTATGCCAGCATCTCCTTCCGAGGCCACATGTGGACCCGAGTCGACTGCGAGCGTACATGATGTTGTTTCCAAATTACCATGACGATGGGGAATCGAGTGATAGTGAGTTCGAAAGTGCGCAGACTGAATGGGTTGTCGACTTCTTAGCGGCTTACACAAGCTGCCCTCAGGAGGAGAGGGATCATTTCTTGCACGAATGGGCTGACCTCCTCGAGTATGGATGCTATCCGGACATGCTCCGAACCCTCCAGGACATAGTCGCACACGATGGGCTTGCTATTCATTATCGGTCTCTCGCACAACACTTCCTTGGACGCCTATTGGAGACGATGGATTAGAGTTATCGCTGTGTTGGTTGAAACGTTATTGAACTGGCTCCCAAAACTCAGCACGGGTTGAAGCGACCCTTTTCTGCCCAATGGGACCTTTTCTTCTTGGGACTTCGCATATATACGGTTAGGGTGTTTCCTTCCCTTCCAAACGTTTGGTCTGCCTGTTGGTCGGCTGTGGCTGATTTCGGAACAGTGTGGATCTCCCTCAATAATCATGTGTATCCAAAGTTTCGTGTTGGTAACCTCTTGCATACTGGAGTTGCGTAATTGTTGACCGCTTTAGTGTAATGTGGCTTCTGCGCATGTTGCTTCATGTCATATTCTAAGGCTTCGCCTTGTTGTGCACTCCCCGTGGTGAGACGTTTACTAACTAGCATCCCTTGTAGGTTGTCCGCTGTCTCGCTTTTGGCGAGTCGTGGATGCTTCGTGTTGGATGGCGAGCATCTGCTCCGCTGCTTCGGACCTGAATCTTGAGCGGGGACTCCTCTGTCCCTGTGGGCTCCGAGCAAAGCAAAAAACAAAGGTTGACGGTTTACCGCCGGCGCCCATTTTTCTGTGGATTTTTTTTCGACCGAGCTCGGATGGTAGAAGAGCTAGAGGAATTCGGCGACAGGGTGGAGCTAGTTGGCGAAATGTCAAGAAGGGACGCGATCATGCCTTCCGCGGCCTGGCTCAGCCGATTTTGCAGTTCTAACAAGTCGTTTGGGCTGCTATTTGCGCAGAGTGAAGCTTGGCATTACAGAAGTTACCTCACAAATTCTTAGTTCATTCCGTCGAAATTCTCCCGAGCGAAGCCAGGGACCGACTTCACGTTGGCAGTCCAAAAATGCAATTTTCCAGTTTTGCAGAAATCTGCTTGCATTTCTAGTTCTCTCAGGCGTCTGCTTGCACTTCGAGTGCCTCGTAGAGCTCTGATGGTAGAAGAGCTAGAGGAATTCGGCGACAGGGTGGAGCTAGTTGGCGAAATGTCGAAAAGGGGCGCGATCATACCTTCCGCGGCCTGGCTCAGCCGATTTTGCAGTTCTAACAATTCGTTTGGGCTGCTATTTGCGCAGAGCGAAGCTTGGCATTACAGAAGTTACCTCACAAATTCTTAGTTCATTCCGTTGAAAAATTCACCCGAGCGAAGCCAGGGACCGACTTCACGTTGGCAGTCCAAAAATGCAATTTTCCAGTTTTGCAGAAAATGCCATCAGGAGCTATCTGCTTGCACTTCTAGTTCTCTCAGGCGTCTGCTTGCACTTCTAGTGCCTCGTAGAGCTCTGATGGTAGAAGAGCTAGAGGAATTCGGCGACAGGGTGGAGCTAGTTGGCGAAATGTCGAAAAGGGACGCGATCATACCTTCCGCGGCCTGGCTCAGCCGATTTTGCAGTTCTAACAATTCGTTTGGGCTGCTATTTGCGCAGAGCGAAGCTTGGCATTACAGAAGTTACCTCACAAATTCTTAGTTCATTCCGTCGAAAAATTCTCCCGAGCGAAGCCAGGGGCCGACTTCACGTTGGCAGTCCAAAAATGCAATTTTCCAGTTTTGCAGAAAATGCCATCAGAAGCTATCTGCTTGCACTTCTAGTTCTCTCAGGCGTCTGCTTGCACTTCTAGTGCCTCGTAGAGCTCTGATGGTAGAAGAGCTAGAGGAATTCGGCGACAGGGTGGAGCTAGTTGGCGAAATGTCGAAAAGGGACGCGATCATGCCTTCCGCGGCCTGGCTCAGCCGATTTTGCAGTTCTAACAATTCGTTTGGGCTGCTATTTGCGCAGAGCGAAGCTTGGCATTACAGAAGTTACCTCACAAATTCTTAGTTCATTCCGTCGAAAAATTCTCCCGAGCGAAGCCAGGGACCGACTTCACGTTGGCAGTCCAAAAATACCTCGTAGAGCTCTTCGGCATCGATGAGCTAGAGGAAGTCCGGCGCGGGGTGGAGCTAGTTGGCCGACCCGACCAAAAGAGACAATGTGATAACCTTGGGTCGGTTTTGCTTTGATTTGAAAGATATTTGACAATTCATTTTGAGAATCGGTATTATTCTCACGTGTAGTGGGTTATGCCGCGTCTGCCAGTGAAATTCTCAGGTCCGTAGCTGCAATATTACTATCAAAAGACCTTGCTGGAACCAGCTGCGCTCCGAGTCATCTTGACACGCGTTCACGGTTTTCTGTACTTAACTCGAGATTTTGAGAGCTACAGAGCTGATACTTACAGAAACCGATTCAGAATGATCAGGCGCGTTCGCCTGTTGCATCCAGAGGCCTGAACTCGGTCTGCTACTCGAGCTAGGTCCGTAAAAGTCATCTTCACCAGTGATGCCGGTTTTCTGTACTCAACTCAAGATTCAGAGGAGCTACAGAGCTGGTACGCACATAAACTGATTCAGTATCACCAGGCGCTTGCGTCTGTTGCATCGAGAGGCCTGAACTCGTTCTGCTAGTCGAGCTAGGTCCACAACACTATTCGTATTTCTCAAGTTCTCTTTAGAGGCGCTGTCGGTATTCTGCACTTAACTCTAGCTGTAGCACAGCTACAGAGGTGGTACGCACAGAAACCGATACAGAATCATCAAGGGCGTTTGGCTGAAGCATCTAGAGCTCTGAACAGATTCTGCTTCTCGAGCTAAGTCCGCAAAACTATTTGTATGCGATCGATTTTTTAGAGTTTTTTGGCTCTTGCTTAAGCTTGCTTCGCGCGTTCCGAGGAGCTGGGCAAGAAAAGAGCTCTGCGAGGTCCCCGGCGGTAACCAGGTTGACGGTTTACCGCCGGCGCCCAGCTACATGTTGTCAGGAAGCTCTACGAGTCCCCCAACTCGACAACATGTGTCAAAGACATGGAATTAGGCCCGCCTGTCACGGGAGGGAAATTATAGACCACACATATAGGGAATGGAACACACGTGCAGATGTACTCACTCATACGGCCCGCGTCGGGCCACCAGTGATTCGAGATAGGATAGGGCTTCATGCCCCTCAGTTACAACAGGTGTTTCGCGTGTGTGCCATCAGAGCTGGATTCGATGGTGGTGTCTCTTGCGACGGCGTGGGAGTCGGGTGCTGGATAGATGTTGGAAGGGTATCGAGACTCTCAAGGCAGCCACTCAGCCATGAGATCATTTGGACGGAGGTGTACAGTGCGGCGTTCTCGATTGATCCAACTTCAACAGTGACTGATGCCGAGGTCTCGGCCGTTGAGCATGCGATTATAATCTTGCCGCGGGTTGTACAAGCGTATTTCGGACAGGATATGATGTGATTGTGATTGTGCTCACTCACGCCTTGCCCTCGTTTGTCGTGTGTGTGTGCTTGACCTCTCATCCTCCTAATAAGAGTTGGCTTTCGCCTCTGATCGTTTGGATCGGTGAGGCTTCCGCCTACTCCCGATGCGCCCGCTCCTTGCTTCCGACTAGGCTGGAAAGCCTGCACAGTCGACCGCAAAGTCCGCAAAAACAAAGGTTGACGGTTTACCGCCGGCGCCCAGTTGCTGGAAGCTTAAGAGAAATTCCGGGGCGCTGGAGAGCTAGTTGGCAAGAAAAATCTCGACGGACCTTTTGGTGACTTTTGGTCGGTTGAACATTTTGTTCTCGAAATTCAACAATTCGTTTGAGCTCTAGAATTTTTTCCCATGATATTCGATCTTATTCCCGCTCGCCATCTTGATCTCAGCTCGATCGGGTACCTTTCACTGCCAAGAAGCAGGCAGGCGGGATCAGCTGTTTCAAGTCATCTTGACACGCGATGACGGTTATCTGAGCATAACTTGAGCTTTAGGACAGCTACAGAGCTGGTAAGCACAGCTAATCGATTCAGAATGATCAGGCGCGTTCGCCTGTTGAATCTAGAGGTCTGAACTCGTCCTGCTGGCCGAGCTAGGTCCGCAAACCTATTCGTATTATTCGAGTCATCTTGACATACTCTCTCGGTTTTCTATGCTTATCTCGAGCTATGGGACAGCTACAGAGCTGATACTTACAGAAACCGATCCAGAATCGTCAGTCGCTTTTGTCTGTTGAATCCAGAGCTCTGAACTCGGTCTGCTGCCCCATCTAGAATCGCGAAATATTCGTATTGTTCGAGTCATCTTGAGAGGTGCTGTCGGTTTTCTGCACTTAACTCGGGCTGTAGGGAGGCTGCAGGGCTGGTAATCACAGGAGTCGATTCACAGACATCAGACGCGCCCGCCTGTCGCATTCAGAGGTCTGAACTCTGTTTGATACTCGAGCTGGGTTGCCAAACTATTCGTTTGGTTAGAGTTATCTTGAGAGGTGCGTAAATTCGGGCTGTAGCAGAGCTATAGAGCTCGTACAGAAGACAATCCAGAAGCATCGGGGGCGTTCGGCTGTTGCATCGAGAGATCTGACATCCCTTGGGCTGAAAAACTGTTCGTTCTCTGCATTCTTTCCACATTATATATTGTCAGGAAGCTCTACGAGTCCCCCGGCGGTAAGAAAGGTTGACGGTTTACCGCCGGCGCCTAGTAGAGCTTCCCTTAGCAAGTTTTTACTGGAAGCTTAAGAGTAATTCCGGGGCGCTGGAGAGCTAGTTGGCAAGACAAATCTCGACGGACATTTTGAGGAATTTTGGTCGGTTGAAAATTTTGTTCTCCAAATTCAACCATTCGTTAGAGCTCTAGTATTTTTTCCCGTGATATTCGATCTTATTTCCGCTCGCCATCATGATCTCAGCTCGATTGGGTACCTTTTACTGCCAAAAAGCGTCCAGGCGGGATCGCCCGTTTCGGGTAATCTTGTCACACGGTGACGGTTTTCTCAACATAACTCGAGCTTCAGGACAGCTACAGAGCTGGTATGCACAGCTAATCGATCCCGAATGATCAGGTGCGTTTGCTTGTTGAACCTAGAGGTCTGAACTCGGTCTTCTAGCCGAGCTAGGTCCGCAAACCTATTCGTATTATTCGAGTCATCCTGACAGACGCTCTCGGTTTTCTGTACTTAACTCGAGCTACAGGACAGCTACAGAGCTGATGCGTACAGAATCCGATTCAGAATCATCAGGGGCCGTTGTCTGTTGAATCCAGAGCTCTGAACTCGGTCTGCTGCCCGATCTAGAATCGCGAAACTATTCGTATCTCGCGAGTCGTCTTGAGAGATGCTGTCGGTTCTCTGCACTTAACTCGGGCTGTAGGGGGGCTGCATGGCTGGTAATCACTGGAATCGATTCGGAGACATGAGGCGCGTCCACCTTTCGAATCCAGAGCTCCGAACTCTGTCTGCTGCCCGTACTAGGTCTGCGAAACTATTCGTATTGTTCGAGTCATCCTGAGAGGTGCTGTCGGTTTCCTGCACTTAACTCGGGCTGTACGGGGGGCTGCACGGCTGGTAATCACAGGAATCGATTCAGAGACATCAGACGCGTCCGCCTGTCGCATGCAGAGGTCTGAACTCGGTCTGATACTCGAGCTAGGTTTGCCAAACTACTCGTATTGTTCGAGTCATCTTGAGAGGTGCTGTCGATTTACGCACGTAACTCGGGCTGTAGCAGAGCTATAGAGCTCGTACAGAAGACAATCCAGAAGCATCGGGGGCGTTCGGCTGTTGCATCCGAGAGGTTTGAAATTGCTTGGGCTGAACAACTATTTTTCTGTGTATTTTTTTCGACATTGCATGTTGTCAGGAAGCTCTACGAGTCCCCCGGCGGTAACAAAGGTTGACCCAGTTGCGAAGAACATGGACGATCGGGGCAGTCGTTACCGTGCTCTGTGCCAGGAAAATGCTGACCCAGAGGATCGACAGGAGATGTTGGATACGCTGGGACCTGACCTCATAAAGGCCGCCGAGGAGACCCCCCAGAAAGATATCAATCCCAGGAATAATGTGCCAAAGAAATCCGAGATCCACTGGGCCGCCCAGGCAAGTAAACGTGAAGCTCTTCGTCGGGGGGATAGAGAGGAGGCTAAACGGTGCTCAAAGATTGTGAGGAGAGAAAGAAGGAGGCTAGAGGCAAGAGTACAGAGGTGGAGGACGGAAATGAACACGAGGAGGAGGAGGAGGGCCAAGACGGAGACGTTGATCCTTGCCAACGGGATGGAGTCTCAGAACCGCGAGGAGTGGGGGGACGAGATATTGGGGCACATGAAGTCTAAGGTGGAGGACCCCGAGGCCAGAGAGGTGACCCTGCGTGAGCTTCAGTCGCTGCGTGGTCTATGTTCGGGAAGCGGATCCTCAGAGGTGTTCTCGATGTCGCTCCTGCTGCGGGCGAGGGCGAAGCTGTCCACGGGAAAGGCCCCAGGTCCCGACAACGTGACTGTCACGATGTTGAAACAGCTCTCGTGGGCATCTGTGCGACGTGTTCTGGTGAGCTTCCAAGGTGTGTATTCCAGAAGGTTATGTTGTCCCGACAGTTGGCGTCAACTAGCTGCCACACTCATGCCAAAAGAAATGGACATACAACATTTGACAGATACACGTATGCTATGTCTACAGTCGTGTCTTATGAAATGGTACATGACATGTATTGTGATGTTGATTGAGAAGAGGATTGAGGAGCACCGACACTATGTATGCCTGTACGGATTCAGATCGGGACGCAAAACATCGGAAATCACCAGCGTTGCCAAGAGGCTCAGCCAGCACTCCGCTGTCTGGGGCAAAGGAGACAGTTTGTGGCTTGCCAATCTTGATATCTTACAAGCTTTCGATAATGTTACTCCGTGCCTCGCCATGCGCTGTCTTCGTGCTCTTGACATACCTGCTGATCTCATTGTGGCGTTGATTGAACCCATGATGGATAATCAGTGCGTGGCCAGCTTCGAGGGCATCGAGGCATCGTCAGCGGTCTATTGGGACAAATCTATTCGAACGGGAGGAGTAGAGGGACCTATGATTTTTCTGGCAGTTTCTATTGTACTCTGGAGAGATGTTATCGACAGATGGAGGCAAGAAACGCAGTACGGCATCAAATTGGAAAATGATGAGCGCATGTTCAATGGTGAGCGTATGACCCACAGTTTCTGGGCAGATAATCTTTTGTTGTATGCGAAGACCCGCACTGACCTTGAGTTGATGGTGCGTGACATGAGTATCCCCCTGATGAATGCAGGAATGACCTGGAAGCCGAAATCTTTGATGTATATTTACTTTGGTGCGCCGCCTGGCATCCCGCCGTCCCCTGAGCAGGATATCCGTGTGCTGGTGCCGTCTAGTGACGCCGCTCTTGGGACCCGAGAAGTGGTCCTACCGCGTGTTCAAGCGTTTGAGATCCTGGGAGCCACTCTGGAGGAGACCTGGAAGGACCACTCGGACTCAGAGGCCATGCTCCAGAAAGCCCAGAGGATGTTCTTTGGGGAAATCGCGTATTACCGCTGTTCTGGGATTGACTTGGCTGAAAGATTTACTCGCTATCAAGCTAAAGTGATTGCTGCATTATTATTCAACTGTGAGGGCAGAACGCCCGACTATTCTACCATTGCTGCTGTTCACTATTTTGAAGGCAGATGTCTAGCTATAATGTCAGGTATACGCAAGCGGAGAACTGAAGGCTGGTCTGAGTTTCAACGTAGGCGATACAAAGCGGGACGACAGAGTTTTGCTGGACTTGGATTCCGAAGTGCGGTGCAGATATGGATATTTCGTTGTTGGGATTGGGCTAAGGATGTCTCAGTTGCTGCAAGTATTCGTATGAGGAGATACACAACACACACAGAGGAGGAGGAGGGAGAGACGGTACCAAATCGGCGTCAGAGGAAAACTCGGGCGATGGCGGCGGCGGCGACTTCTCAAACATATCATGTATCTCAGATATCCCAGATGTCGAGTGGCTGTCGCCGGCGTACACCAGATGATCAGCCTGCCATACCTGAGGAGTCGGACATGTCACGTGAATGGATGATATCTAGGCTGGCCATGTTACATGGAAGGGGGAAGTGGACGGAACATCGTGACACATGTATTCTAGCAATGCCTGTAAAAGATAGGAAGCAGCTGACACGCATGAACATAGGCGGCCGCCCCCGTGGACATACTGCGTGGGACTGGTGCTTGTGCGATCTCTTTGGTTGTGAGTGGTACCTCTCATTCGACAGTTCCGCTGGGTCCCGTGAGAAATACTGCAAGCATTTGCTGACTGTGATTGGTATGCAACACTTGTTCGACTTGTTTGTTCTACCCAGGCCGCCTGGTGTGAGACATGTGAAGGCAGAGGAGGAGGAGGAGAGTGAGATGAATGAGAGGATGAGCAAACGTATTGCCGCAAATTTTGAGAATGAAACGGAGTGGAGGTGTGAGAATATTGAGCGTCTTGGGATGGAGATCTTGGGAGATAGTAAGACTGTTGTAAACTGGATGTGTGGTGAGTGGCAGATTCGCAACAAGCAGTATGTACGACTGGTGGGAACACTACAAAATACGGTATCGATGCTGTCTGGATGGGGACTGACCTCACCTGCATCGGGACAGAATCTGTATAAGCATTTCTTTCGTGAGGGTAATGAGCGTGCGGATAAATTGTCGTGGGAGGCCAGAGGTGGCCAAACTATTACTCGCTGGTTTGCATATGATAAGTTCCTCAGTACTCGTAAGACTGCTCTCCGTGGTGCATTCGATGGGGGTGTCAGTAATGAAGGATGTGGAGGTGGGTGGTGGCTTCAGATTGGCGTTGTAGGTAGGGGTTCCAGCGTGCAGGTTGATTTTCCCATCTCCTCCTCCTCCTCCTCCTCCTCCTCTTCCTCCTGCACCAGCTCGCACAGCTTCCATTGGCGCGATGTGGCCGAGGAGGCGATGAGCTTGCCTCCTGGTAGCACGGTAACCTGCTGTGAACTAGCTGCCTGCGCTGCCCTGACGAGAGCTGCTGCTAAGGTGGCGTGCGCTCTGCTACGACCTACCTAAGATGGTGGGGGCTCAGTTGCACTGCTCCGCCGATTCGGATTCGGATTCTAGTGGCGGACCGCCGCCCGCAAAAAAAAAACAAAGGTTGACGGGTTACCGCCAGCGCCCAGTTGGCCAACCCGGCCCCGACGGACAATGTGCGAACTTTGGGTCGGTTGGACGAACTTTGTGAGATATTTGAACATTCGTTTTGAGAATCGGTATTTTTCGCACCTGTAGTGGGTTGTGTCGCGTCTGCCAATGAATTCTCAGGTCCGTAGCTGCAGTTATACTATCACAAGACTTGGCGGAACCGTCGTTGGGTGCAACTAAAAATACATACTTTTTCGAGTTTTCAGCTCGCGTATCAGAAAAGCTCTTGTCACGTGTTCCAAGCAGCGCCGTGCGAGAAAAGAGCTCTACGAGGCTCGCGGCGGTAACCTGGTTGACGGTTTACCGCCGGCTCCCAGTACCTCGTGGAGCTCTTCGGCATCGATGAGCTAGAGGAATTCGGGCGCGGGGTGGAGCTAGTTGGCCGACCCGGCCCCGACGGACAATGTGCGAACTTTGGGTCGGTTGGACGAACTTTGTGAGATATTTGAACATTCGTTTTGAGAATCGGTATTTTTCGCACCTGTAGTGGGTTGTGTCGCGTCTGCCAATGAATTCTCAGGTCTGTAGCTGCAGTTATACTATCAAAAGACTTGGCGGAACCGTCGTTGGGTGCAACTAGAAATACATACTTTTTCGAGTTTTCAGCTCGCGTATCAGAAAAGCTCTTGTCACGTGTTCCAAGCAGCGCCGTGCGAGAAAAGAGCTCTACGAGGCTCGCGGCGGTAACCTGGGAGACGGTTTACCGCCGGCTCCCAGTACCGGGGCGCTGGAGAGCTAGTTGGCAAGAAAAATCTCGACGGACCTTTTGCTGACGTTTGGTCGGTTGAAAATTTTGTTCTCGAAATTTAACCATTCGTTAGTGCTCTTAGTATTTTTCCCGTGATATTCGATCTTATTTCCGCTCGCCATCGTGATCTCAGCTCGATCGGGTACCTTTTACTGCCAAAAAGCGTCCAGGCGGGATCGGTCGTTTCGAGTCATCTTGATACGCGCTGTCGGTATATTGGACTTAACTCGAGATACAGGACAGCTACAGAGCTGGTAAGCACACCTTATCGATTCAGAATCGTCAGGCGCGTTCGGCTGTTGCATCTAGAGGTCTGAAATCGGTCTGCTAGCCGAGCTAGGTCCGCAAACCTATTCGTATTATTCGAGTCATCTTGACATGCTCTCTCGGTTTTCTGTACTTAACTCGAGCTATATGACAGCTACAGGGCTGATACGTACAGAAACCGATTCACAGACATCAGTCGCGTTCGTCTGTTGAATCCAGAGCTCTGAACTCGGTCTGCTGCCTGCTCTAGAACCGCGAAACTATTTGTATTCTTCGAGTCATCTTGAGAGTTGCTGTCGGTTTTCTGCACTTAACTCGGGTTGTAGGAGGGCTACAGTGCTGGTAATCACAGGAATCGATTTCTAGACATCAGGCGCGTCCGCCTGTCGAATCGAGAGCTGGAAATTCGGTCTGCTGCCCGAAAGGTCTGCGAAACTATTCGCATTGTTCGAGTCATCCTGAGATACTGTCGGTTCTCTGCACTTAACTCGGGCTGTAGAGGGGCTGCAGGGCTGGTAATCAGAGTTATCGATTCGGAGACATCAGACGCGTCCGCCTGTCGCATTCAGAGGCCTGAACTCGATCTGATGCTCGAGCGGTTTGCCAAACTATTCGTATTGTTCGAGTCATCTTCAGAGGTGCTGTCGATTTTCGCACGTAGCTCGGGCTGTAGGAGAGCTACAGAACTCGTACAGAAGATTATCCAGAAGCATCGGGGGCGTTCGGCTGTTGCATCGAGAGGTCTGAAATCGCTTGGGCCGGAAAACAATTCGTTCTCTGCAATTTTGTGTTCGACATTTTCAATTATCAGGAAGCTCTACGAGTCTCCCCGCGGTAAGAAAGGTTGACGGTTTACCGCCGGCGCCCAGTACCTCGTAGAGCTCTTGGGCATCGATGAGCTAGAGGAATTCGAGCGCGGGGTGGAGCTAGTTGGTCGACCCGACCAGAAAGGACAATGTGACAACTTTTGGTCGCTTTTGCTAAGATTTGAAAGATATTTGGCCATTTATTTGGAGAAAGCAGATTTTTCGCATCTGTAAACGACTATGAGGGTCTCTGCGTCTTGATATGAGCTTCGTAGGCACACATTAAGTATCAAAACGCTTGGGGGAACCAACTTCATCTCGACATGATAAAATTCAATGTTGCATTTTTCGAGAAATGCCTCCAGAAGCTCTCTCTTACGGCTCTGAGCACTCTTACGCGTGGAAGGAGCTCTACGAGGTTCCTGGCGGTGACCAGGTTGACGGTTCACCGCCGGCGCCATGGTCACTTTTCGGTGGTTTTGCATACCTCGTAGATCTCTTCGACATCGATAAGCTAGAGGAATTCCGGCGCGGGGTGGAGCTAGTTAGCCGACTCGATGAAAAGAGAGAATGTGGCACATTTGGGTCGGCTTTGCTAGAATTTTAAAGATATTTGATAATTCATTTTGAGAAAGCATATTTTACGCCAAGCATTGGCATATAAACTTTGTTCTCTGAGCAGCTCAGCTCTCTAGAGCCAGTTTTAGTATCGGAAAGTTATGAGCCAACATAAAATTGACACGGAAAAATGTGAATTCGATTTTTCTCTAGAAATACCCGGAGAAGCTCCCTGCTTCGATCCTGAGCACTCTTACGCGTGCAAGAAGCTCTACGAGGTTCCCGGCGGTGACCAGCTTGACGGTTCACCGCCGGCGCCAGTTTTTTGAAATATATTTGATAATTCATTTTGAGAAAGCAGATTTTTCGCACCTGTAAACAAATATATATGACGGCTTCTCTGTCTCAATATGAGCTCTCTAGGTGCTCTTCCACTATCAAAACACTTGGCGGAACCATCTTCATGTCGATACGAAAAATATCAACTGTTCCCTTTTTCGAGAAATGCTTCCAGAAGCTATCTGTTTCGACTCTGAGCACTCTTACGCGTGAAAGGAGCTCTACGAGTCTCCCGGCCGGCGGTGACCAGGTTGACGGTTCACCGCCGTCGCCAGTTCCGGCGCGCTGGAGAGCTAGTTGGCAAGAAAAATCTCGACGGACCTTTTGCTGATTTTTGGTCGGTTGAAAATTTTGTTTTCGAAATTCAATAATTCTCTTGAGCCCTAGTATTTTTTCCTGACCATATTCGATCTTATTCCCGCTCGCCTTCTTAATCTCACCTTGATCGGGTAAATATTTCTGCAAAAAAGCATCGCGGCGGGATCGGCTGTTTCGAGTCATCTTGATGCGCGTTGTCGGTATTTTTGTACTTAACTCGAGCTGTAGGGCAGCTACAGAGCTCATTGCCACAGAAATCGATTGCGAATCATTAGGCGCCTTCGTCTGTTGCATCTAGAGGTCTGAACTCGGTCTGCTGCCCGAGCTAGGTTCGCGAAACTATTCGTGTTGTTGGAGTCATCTTGAGAGGTGCTGACAGTTTTCTGCACTTAACTCGGGCTGTAGGGGGCTACAGGGCTCGTGTTCGCAGGAATCGATTCGGAGACATCAGACGCGTCCGCCTGCCGAATCCAGAGCTCGAAACTCGGTGTGCTGCCCGAGCTAGGTTCGCAAACTATTCGTATTCGTCGAGTCATCTTCAGAGGTGCTGTCCGTTTTCTGCACTTAACTCGATCTCTTAGGCGGCTGCAGGGCTGGTAATCACTGGATTAGATTCGGAGAAATCAGTCGCGTCCACCTATCGCATTCAGAGCCCTGAACTCGGCCTGCTGCCCGAGCTAGCTCCGCGAAGCTATTCGTATTATTCGAATTATCTTTAGAGGTGCTCCCGATTTTTCTATACTTAACTCGGGCTGTAAGGGGGCTGCAGGGCTGGTAATGACAGGAATCGATTCGAAGACATCAGGCGCGTCCGTCTGTCGCATTCAGATGTCTGAACTCGGTCTGATACTCGAGCTAGATTCGCGAAACTATTTGTATTGTTCGTGATCTGGAGAGGTGCTGTCGATTTTCGCACGTAACTCGGGCTGTAGGAGAGCTACGGAGCTTGTGCGCACAGAAAACGATCCAGAAGCATGAGGGGCGTTCGGCTGTTGCATCGAGAGGTCTGAAATCGTTTAGGCTGAAAATCTATTCGTTCTCTGCAATTTTTTTCGACACTATATATGCTCAGGAAGCTCTACGAGTCCCCCGGCGGTAAGGAAGGTTGACGGTTTACCGCCGGCGCCCAGTGCTGGAAGCTTAAGAGTAATACCTCGTAGAGCTCTTCGGCATCGATGAGCTAGAGGAATTCCGGCGCGGGGTGGAGCTAGTAACTCGTAGAGCTTCCCTGAGCAAGTTGTTGCTGGAAGCTTAAGAGTAATTCCAGGGCGCTGGAGAGCTAGTTGGCAAGAAAAATCTCGACGGACCTTTTGCTGACTTTTGGTCGGTTGAAAATTCTGTTCTCGAAATTCAACCATTCGTTAGAGCTCTAGTATTTTTTTCCGTGCTATTCGATCTTATTCCCGCCCGCCATCTTGATCTCAGCTTGATCGGGTACCTTTTACTGCCAAAAAGCACACGGGCGGGATCAGCCGTTTCGAGTTATCTTGATACGTGTTGTCGGTATTTTGTACTTAACTCGAGCTGTAGGGCAGCTGCAGAGCTCAAAGTCAGAGAAACCGATTAAGAATCACCAGACGCGTTCGTCTGTTGAATCCAGAGCTCTGAACTCGGTCTGCTGCCCGAGCTAGGTTGACGAAAATATTCGTATTGTTCGAGTCATCTTCAGAGGTGCTGTCGGTTTTCTGCACTTAACTCGGGCTGCAGGGTGGCTGTAGGACTGGTAATCACAGGAATCGATACGGAGACATCAGGCGCGTCCGCCTGTCGCATTCAGAGGTCTGAACTCGGTCTGATACTCGAGCTAGGTTCGCGAAGCTATTCGTATTGTCATCTTGAGAGGTGCTGTCGATTTTCGCACGTAGCTCGGGCTGTAGCAGAGCTACAGAACTCGTGCGCACAGAAAACGATCCAGAAGCATCAGGGGCTTCGGCTGTTCCATGGAGAGGTCTGAAATCGCTTGGCCTGAAACATTATTTGTTCTCTGCATTTTTTCGGTCGACATTTATATGGTCAGGAAGCTCTACGAGTCCCCCGGCGGTAAGAGAGGTTGACAGTTTACCGCCGGCGCCCAGTTGGCCGACCCGGCCAGAAAGGACAAAGTGGTGACTTTGGGTCGGTTTTGCTAAGATTTGAAAGATATTTGACAATTCATTTTGAGAAAGCAGATTTTTCGCACCTGTAAACGACTTTGAGGGCTTCTTCGTCTTATTATGAGCTCGGTAGGCGCACCTTTACTGTCAAAACACTTGGCGGAACCAACTTCATGTCGACATGAAAAAAATCAATGTTCAATTTTCCGAGAAATGCCTCCAGAAGCTCTCTCTTCCAACTCTGAGCTCGCTTACGCGCGGAAAGAGCTCTACGAGGTTCCCGGCGGTGACCAGGTTGACGGTTCACCGCCGGCGCCAGTTCCGGGGCGCTGGAGAGCTAGTCGGCAAGAAAAATCTCGACGGACCTTTTGCTGACTTTTGGTCGGTTGAAAATTTTGTTCTCGAAATTCAACCATTCGTTGGAGCTCTAGTTTTTCTTCTGACCATATTCGATCTTATTCCCGCTCGCCATCTTAATCTCAGCTCGATTGGGTAAACATTTCTGCAAAAAAGCATCGCGGCGGGATCGGCTGTTTCGAGTCATCTTGATACGCGTTGTCGGTATTTTGTACTTAACTCGAGCTGTAGGGCAGCTACAGAGCTCATTCTCACAGAAATCGATTGCGAATCATCAGGCGCGTTCGTCTGTTCCATCTAGAGGTCTGAACTCGGTCTGCTGCCCGAGCTAGGTCCGCGAAACTATTTGTGTTGTTGGAGTCATCTTGAGAGGTGCTGACAGTTCTCTGCACTTAACTCGGGCTGTAGGGGGGCTACAGAGCTCGTGCTCACAGGAATCGATTCGGAGACATCAGGCGCGTCCGCCTGCCGAATCCAGAGCTCGGAACTCGGTGTGCTGCCCGAGCTAGGTTCGCAAAACTATTGGTATTCGTCGGGTCATCTTGAGAGGTGCTGTCCGTTTTCTGCACTTAACTCGAGCTGTAAGGGGGCTGCAGGGTTGGTAATCACTGGAATCGATTCGGAGACATCAGTCGCGTCCACCTGTCGCATCCAGAGCCCTGAACTCGGCCTGCTGCCCGAGCTAGGTCCGCGAAACTATTCGTATTGTTCGAGTCATCTTCAGAGGTGCTGTCGATTTTCTGCACTTAACTCGGGCTGTAGGGGGGCTGCGGGGGCTGGTAATCACAGGAATCGATTCGGAGACATCAGGCGCGTCCGCCTGTTGCATTCAGATGTCTGTACTCGGTCTGATACTCGAGAGGTGCTGTCGATTTTCGCACGTAACTCGGGCTGTAGGAGAGCTACGGAGCTCGTGCGCACAGAAAACGATCCAGAATGATGAGGGGCGTTTGGCTGTTGCATCGAGAGGTCTGAAATCGTTTAGGATGAATTCGTTCTCTTCATTTTTTCGACATTATATATGCTCAGGAAGCTCTACGAGTCCCCCGGCGCTAAGGAAGGTTGACGGTTTACCGCCGGCGCCCAGTACCTCGTAGAGCTCTTCGTCGACGATGAGCTAGAGGAATTCCGGCGCGGGGTGGAGCTAGTAACTCGTAGAGCTTCCCTTAGCAAGTTATTGCTGGAAGCTGAAGAGTAATTCCGGGGCGCTGGAGAGCTAGTTGGCAAGAAAAATCTCGACGGACCTTTTGCTGACTTTTGGTCGGTTGAAAATTTTGTTCTCGAAATTCAACAATTCGTTTGAGCTCTAGTATTTTTTCCCATGATATTCGATCTTATTCCCGCTCGCCATCTTGATCTCAGCTCGATCGGGTACCTAACTCGTAGAGCTTCCCTTAGCAAGTTATTGCTGGAAGCTGAAGAGTAATTCCGGGGCGCTGGAGAGCTAGTTGGCAAGAGAACTCTCGACGGACCTTCTGCTGACTTTTGGTCGGTTGAAAATTTTGTTCTCGAAATTCAACAATTCGTTTGAGCTCTAGTATTTTTCCCATGATATTCGATCTTATTCCCGCTCGCCATCTTGATCTCAGCTCGATCGGGTACCTTTTACTGCCAAAAAGCAGACAGGCGGGATCGACCTGTTTCGAGTCATCTTGACACGCGATGTCGGTTTTCTGAACATAACTCGAGCTTCAGGACAGCTACAGAGCTGGGCAGCACAGCTAATCGATTCAGAATGATCAGGCGCGTTCGCCTGTTGAATCCAGAGGTCTGAATTCGGTCTACTAGCCGAGCTAGGTCCGCAAACCTATTCGTATTATTCGAGTCATCTTGACAGACGCTCTCAGTTTTCTGTACTTAACCCGAGCTACAGGACAGCTACAGAGCTGATACGTACAGAAACCGATTCAGAATCATCAGTGGCAGTTGTCTGTCGAATCCAGAGCTCTGAACTCGGTCTGCTGCCCGATCTAGAATCGCGAAAACATCCGTATTGTTCGAGTCATCTTGAGAAGTGCTCTCGGTATTCTGCACTCAACTCGGGCTGAGGGGGGCTGCAGTGCTGGTGGTCAGGAGAATCGATTTGAAGACATCAGGCGCGTCCGCCTGTTGAATCCAGAGCTCGGAACTCGGTCTGCTGCCCGAACTGGGTACGCGAAACTATTCTATTGTTCGAGTCATCCTGAGAGGTGCTGTCGGTTTTCTGCACTTAACTCGGGCTGTAGGGGGCTGCAGGGCTGGTAATCACAGGAGTCGATTCGCAGACATCAGATGCGTCCGCCTGTCGCATTCAGAGAACTCGGTTTGATACTCGAGCTGGGTTGCCAAACTATTCGTTTTGTTAGAGTCATCCTGAGAGGTGCTGTCGATTTACGCACGTGACTCGGGCTGTAGGAGAGCTATAGAGCTCGTAAAGAAGACAATCCAGAAGCATCGGGGGCGTTCGGCTGTTGCATCGAGAGGTCTGAAATCGCTTTGGCTGAAAAACTATTCGTTCTCTGCATTTTTCCACATTATATATTGTCAGGAAGCTCTACGAGTCCCCCGGCGGTTAGAAAGGTTGACGGTTTACCGCCGGCGCCCAGTTTTACTGCCAAAAAGCAGGCAGGCGGGATCGACTGTTTCGAGTCATCTTGACACGCGATGTCGGTTTTCTGAACATAACTCGAGCTTCAGGACAGCTACAGAGCTGGTAAGCACAGCTAATCGATTCAGAATGATCAGGCGCGTTCGCCTGTTGAATCCAGAGGTCTGAACTCGGTCTGCTAGCCGAGCTAGGTCCGCAAACTTATTCGTATTATTCGAGTCATCTTGACAGACGCTCTCAGTTTTCTGTACTTAACTCGAGCTACAGGGCAGCTACAGAGCTGATGCGTACAGAAACCGATTCAGAATCATCAGTGGCAGTTGTCTGTCGAATCCAGAGCTCTGAACTCGGTCTGCTGCCCGATCTAGAATCGCGAAAACATCCGTATTGTTCGAGTCATCTTGAGAAGTGCTCTCGGTATTCTGCACTCAACTCGGGCTGAGGGGGGCTGCAGTGCTGGTGGTCAGGAGAATCGATTTGAAGACATCAGGCGCGTCCGCCTGTTGAATCCAGAGCTCGGAACTCGGTCTGCTGCCCGAACTGGGTCCGCGAAACTATTCTATTGTTCGAGTCATCCTGAGAGGTGCTGTCGGTTTTCTGCACTTAACTCGGGCTGTAGGGGGCTGCAGGGCTGGTAATCACAGGAGTCGATTCGCAGACATCAGATGCGTCCGCCTGTCGCATTCAGAGAACTCGGTTTGATACTCGAGCTGGGTTGCCAAAGTATTCGTTTTGTTAGAGTCATCTTGAGAGGTGCTGTCGTTTTACGCACGTGACTCGGGCTGTAGGAGAGCTATAGAGCTCGTAAAGAAGACAATCCAGAAGCATCGGGGGCGTTCGGCTGTTGCATCGAGAGGTCTGAAATCGCTTTGGCTGAAAAACTATTCGTTCTCTGCATTTTTCCACATTATATATTGTCAGGAAGCTCTACGAGTCCCCCGGCGGTAAGAAAGGTTGACGGTTTACCGCCGGCGCCCAGTTGGCCGACCCGACCAGAAAGGACAAAGTGACAACTTTTGGGTGGTTTTGCGAATAACTCGTAGAGCTTCCCTTAGCAAGTTATTGCTGGAAGCTTAAGAGTAATTCCGGGGCCCTGGAGAGCTAGTTGGCAAGAAAAATCTCGACGGACCTTTTGCTGACTTTTGGTCGGTTGAAAATTTTGTTCTCGAAATTCCTCAATTCGTTCGAGCTCAAGTATTTTTTCCCATCATATTCGATCTTATTTCCGCTCGCCATCTTGATCTCAGCTCGATCGGGTACCTTTTACTGCCAAAAAGCACACGGGCGGGATCGGCCGTTTCGAGTCATCTTGACACGCTCTCTTGGTATATTTGACTTAACTCGAGCTGTAGGGCAGCTACAGAGCTGGTAAGCACACCTTATCGATTCAGAATGATCAGGCGCGTTCGTCTGTTACATCCAGAGCTCTGAACTCGGTCTGCTAGCCGAGCTAGGTCCGCAAACCTATTCGTATTATTCGGGTCATCTTGACAGACGCTCTCGTTTTTCTGAACTAAACTCGAGCTATAGGACAGCTTCAGAGCTGCTACTTACAGAAAACGATTCAGAATCATCAGTCGCGTTTGTCTGTTGAATACAGAGCTCTGAACTCGGTCTGCTGCCCGATCTAGAATCGCAAAACCATTCGTATTGTTCGAGTCATCTTGAGAAGTGCTCTCGGTTTTCTGCACTCAACTCGGGTTGTCGGGGGCTACAGTGCTGGTAGTCACAGGAATCGATATGGAGACATCAGGCGCGTCCGCCTGTCGAATCCAGAGCTCGGAACTCGGTCTGCTGCCCGAACTACGTCCGCAAAACCACTCGTATTGTTCGAGTCCTCTGAGATGCTGTCGGTTTTCTGCACTTAACTCGGGCTGCAGGGGGCCTGCAGGGCTGGTAATCACAGGAATCGATTCGGAGACATCGGACGCGTCTGCCTGTCGCATTCAGAGGCCTGAACTCGGTCTGATACTCGAGCTAGCTTTGCCAAACTTTTCGTATTGCTGTTGTCATCTTGAGGGTTGCTGTCGATTTACGCACGTAACTCGGGCTGTAGGAGAGCTACAGAGCTCGTGCAGAAGACAATCTAGAAGCATCGGGGGCGTTCGGCTGTTGCATCGAGAGCTCTGAAATCGCTTGGGCTGAAAAAATATTCGTTCTCTGCAATTTTTTTCGACATTATATATTGTCAGGAAGCTCTACGAGTCCCCCGGCGGTAAGGAAGGTTGACGGTTTACCGCCAGCGCCCAGTATTTGAAAGATATTTGACCATTCATTTTGAGAAAGCAGATTTTTCGCACCTGTAAAAGGTTATGAGAGCCTCTCCGTCTTAATATGAGCTCTCTAGGCGCAGTTTTACTACCAAAACACTTGGAGCAACCAACTTCATTTCGACATGAAAAACATCAATGTTCAATTTTTCGAGAAATGCCTCCAGAAGCTTTCTCTTTCGACTCTGAGCACTCTCACGCGTGAAAGGAGCTCTACGAGATTCCGGCGGTGACCAGGTTGACGGTTCACCGCCGGCGCCAGTTATTGCTGGAAGCTTAAGAGTAATTCCGGGGCGCTGGAGAGCTAGTTGGCAAGAAAATCTCGACGGACCTTTTGCTGACTTTTGGTCGGTTGAAAATTTTGTTCTCGAAATTGAATCATTCGTTATAGCTCTAGTATTTTTTCCCATCATATTCGATCTTATTCCCGCTCGACATCTTGATCTCAGCTCGATCGGGTACCTTTTACTGCCAAAAAGCAGGCAGGCGGGATCGGCCGTTTCAAGTCATCTTGACACGCGATGACGGTTTTCTGAACGTAACTCGAGCTTTAGAACAGCTACAGGGCTGGTAAGCACAGCTAATCGATTCAGAATGATCCGGCGCGTTCGCCTGTTGAATCTAGAGGCCTGAACTCGGTCTGCTAGCCGAGCTAGGTCCGCAAACCTATTCGTATTATTAGAGTCATCTTGACCGACGCTCTCGGTTTTCTGTATTTCACTCGAGCTATAGGACAGCTACAGATCTGATACTTACAGAAACCGATCCAAAGTCATCAGTCGCATTTGTCTGCTGAATACAGAGCTCTGAACTCGGTCTGCTGCCCGATCTAGAATCGCAAAACCATTCGTATTGTTCGAGTCATCTTGAGAAGTGCTCTCGGTTTTCTGCACTCAACTCGGGCTGGGGGGGTCTACAGTGCTCGTGGTCACAGGAATCGATTTGAAGACATCAGGCGCGTCCGTCTGTCGAATCCAGATCTCGGAACTCGGTCTGCTGCCCGAACTAGGTCCGCGAAACTGTTGTATTGTTCGAGTCATCCTGAGAGGTGCTGTCGGTTTTCTGCACTTAACTCGGGCTGTAGGGGGGCTGCAGGGCTGATGATCACAGGAGTCGATTCGCAGACATCAGACGCGTCCGCCTGTCGCATTCAGAGGTCTGAACTCGGTTTGATACTCGAGCTGGGTTGCCAAACTATTCGTTTTGTGATTTACGCACGTAACTCGGGCTGTAGGAGAGCTACAGAGCTCGCAAAGAAAACAATCCAGAAGCATCCGGGCGTTCGGCTGTTGCATCGAGAGGTCTGAAATCGCTTGGGCTGAAGAACTATTCGTTCTCTGCATTTTTTCCCACATCATATATTGTCAGGAAGCTCTACGAGTCCCCCGGCGGTAAGGAAGGTTGACGGTTTACCGCCGGCGCCCAGTGTTAACTTTTGGTCGGTTTTGCCATTTTTTGAAAGATTTTTGACAATTCATTTTGAGAAAGCAGATTTTTCGCACCTGTAAACGATTATGAGGGCCTGCTTCTTAATATGAGCTCTGTAGACGCACATTTACTATCAAAACACTTGGCGGAACCAACTTCATATCGACATGAAAAAAATGAATTTTGCTTTTTTCGCGAACTGCTTCGAGAAGCTCTTTCTGTCGAACCTAAGCACTCTCACGCGTGGAAGGAGCTCTACGAGGTTCCCGGCGGTGACCAGGTTGACGGTTCACCGCCGGCGCCAGTTTCCCGTCCCCGAAGGGTTTCTTCGCTCTCCGGGTTTTGGACGCTGCCAATGGTCGGTTGAAAATACCTCGTAGAGCTCTTCGGCATCGATGAGCTAGAGGAATTCCGGCGCGGGGTTGAGCTAGTTGGCCGACCCGGCCAGAAAGGACAAAGTGATGACTTTTGGGTGGTTTTGCGAAAACTTGGAGGATATTTGACAATTCATTTTCAGAAAGTAGATTTTTCGCAGCTGTAGTAGGTTTTGGCGCGTCCGGCAGTAAAATTTTCAGGCCCATAGGTGCAGTATTACTATGAAAACACTTGGACAACCGACGTTGGATAAAAACAGAAAAACGTGTTTTTTTCGAGTTTTTCGTTTCTCGCTCCAGAAGCTTTCTCCATGTGTTCCGACGACTGCTGTGCAAGAAAAGAGCTCTACGAGGTTCCCGGCGGTAGCCAGGTTAACAGTTTACCGCCGGTTCCAAGTTTTGTTCTCAAAATTCAAAAATTCGTTTGAGCTCTCGTATTTTTTTCTGACCATATTCGATATTATTCCCGCTCGTCATCTTAGTCTCAGCTCGATCGGGTAAATATTTTTGTAAAAAAGCGTCCCGCGGGATCGGCTGTTTCGAGTCATCTTGATATGCGTTGCCGGTATTTTGCACTTAACTCGAGCTGTAGGGCAGCTACAGAGCTCAGTCTCGCAGAAATCGATTGAGAATCATCAGGCGCGTTCGTCTATTCCATCTAGAGGTCTGAACTTGGTCTGCTGCCCGAGCTAGGTTCGCAAAACTATTTCTATTGTTCGAGTCATCTTGAGAGGTGCTGTCAGTTTTCTGCACTTAACGCGGGCTGCAGGGGAGCTACAGGGCTCGTACTGACAGGAATCGATTCGGAGACATCAGGCGCGTCCGCCTGGCAAACCCAGACCTCGGAACTCGGTGTGCTGCCCAAGCTAGGTCCGCAAAACTATTCGTATTCTTCGAGTCATCTTCAGAGGTGCTGTCTGTTTTCTGCACTTAACTCGAGCTGTGAGGGGGCTGCAGGGCTGGTAATCACTGGAATCGATTCGGGGACGTAAGTCGCGTCCGCCTGTCGCATCCAGAGCTCTGCTCGTCTGCTGCCCGAGCTAGGTTGACGAAAATATTCGTATTGTTCGAGTCATCTTCAGAGGTGCTGTCGGTTTTCTGCACTTAACTCGGGCTGTAAGGGGGCTGCAGGGCTGGTCACCACAGGAATCGATTCGGAGACATCAGACGCGTCCGCGTGTTGCATTCAGAGGTCTGAACTCGGTCTCATACTCGAGCTAGATTCGCGAAGCTATTGTATTGTTCGAGTGATCTTGAGAGGTGCTGTCGATTTTGGCACGTAACTCGGGCTGTAGGAGAGACCGAGCTCGTGCGCACAGAAATGATCCAGAATCATGAGGGGCAATCGGCTGTCGCATCGAGAGGTCTGAAATCGCTTAGGCTGAAAAACTAATCGTTCTCTGTAATTTTTTCGACATTATATATGGTTAGGAAGCTCTACGAGTCCCCCGGCGGTAAGAAAGTTTGACGGTTTACCGCCGGCCTCCAGTCTGGACCGGCGAAACTGGGCTGCTGGCGGGCACCACCATCGTCCCGCTTCTAATCTAAAACCCTCTAGCTCTCAGAGGGCTCTCCGGGACTTCCACCGATCCCTCGTTATCTCCCCATTCACTTCCAACGATGTTGTCTGAGCCCGCTGTGTTTTTCTTTCATCCCGAAACTCCCAGGTAAGTCGGGCCCTGTCGGAGCTCGTTCTGGAAAAGTATTTCTGGCAGAAAGTTCTTCCGCCCCCATGAAGTGTTCAAAGTGCTTCCTCATCATCTTCTCCCTCCACCGTCTGCTGAACCATTATCATATCCTCTCTGTCCTGTCATCATAAGTTCCCCCCCGTGATCTGCTCCCCCGGTGTCGACGCACGTCGGGCGTCAGCTTCACATTGGCGTCACACACAAGAAGCAAGCAAACGTCTGAGAGCCTTTGCACCGCCTCACGGCGCATCTGCCGTAGCTGTTGGCACATTGTCGCTATATCCGTCGGAGAGTCATCACACGAGCTGTCTTTGAAATAAGCACTGAGAAGCAAACACCGTTACCGAAAAGCAGACCTGCGATATTTTCTAAGTTGACCCAAGTGCAAATTATGTGTATTGGTACGATGCCGGTGGGTCTAAAATCGGACTGGAAAACTATTCGTTCTCTGATTTTTCTGACATTATCCATAGTCAGGAAACTCTACGAGTCCCACGGTGGTAAGAAAGGTGACAGTTTACCGCCGGCGCCCCGTGCTGATGCCTTTCCTCGATCCAGTCTGACTACTGATCCCAAACTTTGTGAGAAGATATTATGTGAGCATAGTTTGCCTTGAGATATGGAAACGTCCCACGGCGGCAATATGACCCTTCTTCCATTCTGGGGCCTCGATCTTGATGATTTCTTCGGACAACGATCCATATTTGTGAGAATGTTCTCTGTGGTGCGATCTCCTGCAACCTTCTTTTAACATGTTTGTTCACTAGGATCCAACATAATCGCATCCCACTAGTGTTTACAGTTCCATAATACATCGCCATCAGCACCAGCATAAACTTCGGCAGAAAGAAAACATGAGCTGGTCACCATTGACACGAAGGGTACCCACATCATGCACTTTGGCTCTATCTTCCTCCCCGAGGAGGCCAAGTTTGTTTTGAATAAGATGCTGGCAATCGAGATCCGTGATCTGTGTCTCTGAGCGCGACATCGCGCTGGACGTATCCGTGACCCAGCCGCTGAGCTCGATATATGATGGATTCAACTGGCGCTGTACTCCAGCTTCTCCAACCGATGACGTGCCCCCCGCACTCGGGGCCGCCGTGGAGGCCGACGTCCCTGCCTTGATGAAGGCAATCTCCTTCTGAGGCGATCGAGTAGTATCCTGCTTGTTGTTGTGAGCCCTGAGCGAACCAATATCACCCTTGACCTCTGTGATTTCCTGCTTGAGCTCAATCATATTCTCGGACTGGAGAGAGGCCAGGGCTCAGGGCATCTCCGAGCTTGCCGAAATCCACATCCGACACAGCCGTCGTCATATTTGATGCTGCTTTGTGGAGCTGATTAAGATGTACTCCCCAGCGTTGACACCAATCTTGATCGTCCTGAAAGGACCTTTTGCGGGATGCAGCCTGGGCCGCTGGGTCCTCAGCCTCTCTGTCTTTGATATTTGTCAAGATCAATAGTTTCAGTGGGTTCGATGGAAGCGTCGATGGGATCAGTCTTCTCGTCTGGCCTCTGTCTGGTGCAGTGACGTGTCAAAACCTGATTAACGGGGTACGACGTGATGCCTCCCTCGACCAATCGCAACCACCTGAGAGCAGGAGTCGGACTCACGCGAGAGCAGGAGTTGGACGCAGACGAGAGAAACTATACCTGTGGTGTAAGAGGTGGAAAGAGGAGGTAGAAGTGACTGCAAAAGGGAAGGTGGCGTATCGTGACCTCCTCCTCTTCTGGAGCGACGTTGCTCTTGAGCCGACGTTGCTTGAGCCCAGAAGAGGAGGAGGTCAAGAGCAACGTCGGCTCAAGAGCAGCATCGCTCCTTTTGCAGTCACTTCTACCTCCTCTTTCCACCTCTTACACCACAGGTGTATTTTCTCTCGTCTGCGTCCGACTCCTGCTCTCGCGTGAGTCCGACTCCTGCTCTCAGGTGATTGCGATTGGTCGAGGGGGGCATCAAGTCGTACCCCTTTAATCAGGTTTTGACACGTCACTGTACCAGACAGAGGCCAGACGAGAAGACTGATCCCATCGACGCTTCTATCGAACCCACTGAATCTATTGATCTTGACAAATACCCCAAAGACAGGGAGGCTGAGGACCCAGCGGCCCAGGCTGCATCCCGCAAAAGGTCCTTTCAGCACGATCAAGATTGGTGTCAACGCTGGGGAGTACATCTTAGTCAGCTCCACAAAGCAGCATCAAATCTGACGGCGGCTGTGTCGGATGTAGTCATGGGAGACGACCGCAGGGTCAAGGGACGGGCACAGGCGACGGCATTGGAAGCAAAACGAGAAGCATGTGAGAAATCGATGGCCTCGTTCAGCGAGGCTTGCAAGGCGGATGATGTACCCCACTATTTCGGCAAGCTCGGAGATGCCCTGAGCGCCCTGGCCTCCCTCCAGTCCGAGAATATGATTGAGCTCAAGCAGGAAATCACAGAGGTCAAGGATGATATTGTCTCGCTCAGGGCTCACAGCAACAAGCAGGATACTAAGCTCGACCGCCTCGAGAAGGAGATTGCCTTCATCAAGGCAGTGACGTCGGCCTCCACGGCGGCCCCGAGTGCGGGAGGCGCGTCATCGGTTGGAGGAGCTGGAGTACAGCGCCAGTGGAATCCATCATATACCGAGCTCAGCGGCTGGGTCACGGATGCGTCCAGTGCGATGTCGCGCTCAGAGACACAGATCACGGATCTCGATTGCCAGCATCTTATTCGAAACTTACTTGACCTCCTCGGGGAGGAAGATAGAGCCAAAGTGGATGATGTGGGTACCCTTCGTATCAATGGTAACCAGCCCATGTTTTCTTTCTGCCGTATCAAGTTTTGTGCTGGTACTGATGGGGATGTATTATGGAACTGTAAACACTTGTGGGATGCGATTATCTTGGACCCTAGTGAACGAACAGATGCTCAAAATAAGCTTGCAGGAGATCGCACCATAGAGAACATCCCCACAGATATGGATCGTCGTCCAAAGAAAATCATCATCAAGATCGAGGCCCCAGAATGGAAGAAGGGTCATATTGCCGCCGTGGGGTGTTTCCATGGTATCTGGAGGCAAACTATTCTCAAATAGTATCCTAACACAAAGTTTGGCATCAGTAGTCAGACTGGATCGGGAAAAGGCATCAGCACTATCTGGACCAAGCCGCCCGACCTCCAGACCCATCGACCCATCGAGCTTGCAGTTTGGAAGGCATCAGAATCACGCTGGACCATCCACAAGGATGTCGGGGACGCGGTCTTGCCTCTTTACGGTATCCAGACCACAGTGGCCGCTTTCCAATCCAGCTTGGGGTGAGGGCGCCGCGAGAGCGCGGACAGAGGCAACAAGCCTTTCGCGGCAGGTTCCATGAATGTTGCCAGGGTTGGTCGCCGTGATGCTAGAGGATTTGCCCTATGCAGACAGCCCCCGCATGAAGGAGTTGCGGTGATTGGCCTCCAGGAGTGCCAGCATTTAATTTTCTCCGATGGGATCAGACGGCTTGGTTGGCTGGGTTATCGATCCAGCTGTCTCCGAGCAGGGGTTCTGGTGCGGGCATCGTACCAATGCAACATAATTCATACTTGGGTTAACTTAGATAGGATCGCAGGTGTGCTTTTCGGTAACGGTGTTTGCTTCTGCAGTGCTTATTTCAAAGACAGCTCGTGTGATGACTCTCCGACGGATATGGAGACAATGTGCCGACAGCTACGGCAGATACGCCGTGAGGCGGTGCAAAGGCTCCCAGGCGCTTGCTTGCTTCTTGTGTGTGACGCCAACGTGGAGCTCACGCCCGACCTTGTGTCGACACGGGGTTAGCAGATCACGGGGGAGGGACTTATGATGACACGGCAGAGAGGATATGGGAATGATTCAGAGAGCAGACGGTGGAGGGAGGAGATGATGAGGGAGCTCTTTGAACACTTCATGGGGGAGGAGGGACTTTGTGCCATCAATACTTTTGCAGAACGGACTCCGACCTACTGGAAGTGGGGAGCCGCCAGCCCTAGCAAAGTGCTAGATTACGTTTGCATCCCGACGGCCTGGGGGAGAGGAGAGACCATAGTGAAATGGCTGCGAGACGGAGTCCACAGCCACTACTCTGATCATGCCTTTCTCAAGTTCGAGATTCGACCCCAGGTTCGAGCTCCTCGATATCGACCTCGCTCCCAACCTCGCCCTACCTCCACGGCTCGTCGACCTTTCTCTGACCAGCTCCAACAGTCCCAGTTCGCCTCTCTCGCGGATATCGGCATTCCCAACACATCGCCTGCAGACATGGGGTCGTGCTTGTCTGGTCTCGCCGATTCCTTTCTGGTACCGCCAGCAGTCAGTTCCGTGCCTGTCAAGCCGGCGGTGTTGGCCGATCTCCAGGCCACGTACCGCAGACTCAAGTCCCGCACCGACATAGACCCCCAAGATAAGAGAGCCCAAATGAAAGCCATTGCACAACAAATCAGACCCCACAAACGACAATACGACAGGGCCCGACTTACCTGGGAGTTTCAGGGTGGAAGGAAAACGCAGCGGGTTCATACAACATCGTTGGAGGTGGATGGGGAGGTTACGGAGGATCGGTGGAAGTGGGGGGAGGCGCTTCAGATACACGGGGCGACTTCCATGTCGTGTGCACAGTCTCGCGCAGAGCAACTCTCTTTGCTACGACGCTTGCGGGAGCAGGCCAATGTGTCAGGTCGGCCAGCGCCGAAGCTCTCTTTTGCAGTTGTGCTCAGAGCGAGAGCCCGCCTTCGCACGGGGAGGTCGTGCGGGCCCGACGGATGTGCAGCCGAGTTGCTGAAATCGCTCACGTGGAGATCTATCCGACATATCTACACCACATTTCTCTTTATCTATCGTGCATGCTCTCCGACTCCAGATACATGGCGACAGGTTCTCATTACGTGGATGCCCAAAAGTACCCACGTTACGATCATTGAGTGAGACACGCTCGATTGGTTGCAAACAGTCTTGCCAAATGGTACCTCACATCCCTCACTATTACACTGGAGGCGGAGGTGTCTGGGGACCTGCAACGACTGGGACTCTACGGTTTTTTAGCCCTGGTAGGAGCCCTTGGGAGATCGTGGGGCCACTCAAACAGATATGTCAACATGGGAGCGTCTGGGGCAAAAACAACAACGACCAAACTGCCTTTGTTGCGCAGGCCGATATCAAAAAGGCTTTCGACAATATTACGATCCAAGTTGTGGCGCGTGCTCTGGAGGCCCTCAAAGTCCACCCTAGGCTCACGCATGCTATCCTGGAGCCTCTTGTTGGGACGTCGGGTATACTATGTTTCGAGGGCTTGGAGGCTACTACGTCTTGGGACCGCTCTATCCGCACGGGAGGCACAGAGAGTCCCCTGCTCTTTAATCTTGTGGTGCTTGCGATGTGTGCTGACCTATTCAAGTCTTGGGAGGACATCCAGCTAGGATACCCCGTGACGGACATCTTGGATGTATCTATGGACGTGTGCAGGTGCTCACATGCCTTGTGGGCGGATAAACATATATCTCGCTGCGACCTCGGCTCAGGATTTACAGTACCTCTTGACATCACTCACCACTTGCTTCATAGACTGGGGTTTATCATGGAAACCAGACTCTCTCGAGTATATGATTGCAGGAGACTCCCCACTGTGCTCCTTTGAGGTGGATATTGCAGGGACCCCCTTCCCGCTCAAGAGAGTGACGAAGATGCAGGTACTAGGCACGGTGGTGGAATCAGAGGTTGATAATACACATGGGGATATTCGTCATCGGATCACGATGGCCAGGAGGGCATTTTTTCGCACATGCACCGTATTTTCGTTCTAAATCTGTGAGCCCACGGGCTAAGTTCTATAGATATCAAGAGAGAGTTCATAGCGTCATGTCTTACGGCCTCGACTGTTGTACACTGGGTGCAGAGGGGCTACGATTATTGCACAGCTGCGAAGGGAGTCTACTCATGTCTATGTTCGGGCGCAGGAGGCCAGCCAATGAGAGCTGGGACATATGGAGACCACGACGACTGGACCACGTCCGACGGCAATTTTGTGATGAGGGTTTCCAATCTATTACGCAGCTGGTATGTGCACGCAGCTTCAATGTTGCACGAAGTGTGGCTCAGTATGTGCAGGGCCAGCTTGCTATCCATTCTCGTTACACTGCCAGGGAGACGGATACGGAGGATGGGAGGGATGTGAGACGGAGGATCGACAGAGGGGACGGACGGTGATCACGTACCTTTTTGGACAGTCGAGGCACTTTGCTCCTCGACAATCCCGAGTGGACGTCTCGGAGAGACGACCTGACATCTTCTTTGCATGCATCGGGACAGCTCTCACTGGCACGCTCGGGCACCAGGAGACGTTTTGGTCCCACGAGTATAGGTCAACCGACCTGGCAATACCCGTATAGGGAAGTCTTGGGACCCTGCTGGTGGGACGGCTTTGACGACTCATACACAGGCTTTGTGAAGTTGTGGTGGACGATCTTGGGACACTTCAATAAACACAAAATCTTTGAACATTGGTATGTTGCCACCACGGGTCCCAGTTGGAGCTCCACCCAGTTCGAGGCCAAGCAGTCCACCGAGGGAACGACTCCTGAGGCCCTTGAGAAACAGTCCAAGCGTTTGGCCACTATATGTCAGCGTGCTACGGTTTGGGACGTCTTGAGCGAGGGGATAGGCGTGGACCTCCAAGGGGAACTCACTACTGGTCTCATCGTGGCTCCAAGGGAAGTGGAGGTGCCATAATCAGGGTTATGCCGACAGAGTTGCGGAGTGTGTGGAGACCATGTACGAGCTGAGTTGCCGCGCGAACATCCGTGCGGCGAACATAGGACGGGACATATATCGACATGAGTACAGGGAATATAACACCAGGGCCGACGAGCTCACCCACCTGGCCCGAGAGGGCCGCACTTTCTACTCCAATCAGGTTGCATGCAGTCCGATTGAGTCACAATATCTTATACACGTCGCCTATCGTGGGGCATACGATGGGGGAGTGGACGGCAACGGTTGCGGATGTTGTTTTTGGCTGCAGAAAGGCTTCTTGGATTACAGTCAGTGGGGTCCGACCTACCACACCACTCCTTCTCCATTCGGCTCTCGTCAGATAGCCCGCAGGAGGGCCCCAGGGAGTGAGCCACGTGATGCCCTCGTTTGGAGGGGCATCGCCTCCAGTGCCTTTCTTTTACCACCGCACTCCACGATCACAGATTGTGAACTGGCTGCCGCCGAGGCGCTCACACGCGCCCTCCGCTTAGACCTGCTAGGCTCGCTAGGCGCCCAGTCGGGCGGCGCTGCGGACAGCGCCCTGGAGCCCGCGAAAACCCAAAAAACCAAGGTTGACAGTTTACCGCCGGCTCCCAATTACCGTCAAAACATTTGGGGGAACCAACTTTGGATGAAAACCGATTACGCTACCGAGGAACCCCACATACTTATATGATGGCTGGAGAGGTGAGAGCTGAAGTGAAGCATGTGAGAATGATGTTGGTGGCCGTTGCCCCGCCGATACCGCTGTGCCCTGGACGACCGTCATGGACAGCGGCCGCGGTGAGAGACCACCCCCTGCGCACCCCCTTATGGTGTCGATAATATGTCATGCCTGCTGTGCCCTGGACGACCGTCACGGATAGCGGCCGCGGTGAGAGACCACCCCCTGCGCACCCCCTACGCTGTCGAGAATATGCCATGCCTGCTGTGCCCTGGACGACCGTCACGGATAGCGGCCGCGGTGAGAGACCACCCCCTGCGCACCCCCTTATGTGTCGAGAATATGATGCCCTGCTGTGCCCTGGACGACCGTCACGGATAGCGGCCGCGGTGAGAGACCACCCCCTGCGCACCCCCTTATGGTGTCGAGAATATGCCATGCCTGCTGTGCCCTGGACGACCGTCACGGATAGCGGCCGCGGTGAGAGACCACCCCCTGCGCACCCCCTATGGTGTCGAGAATATGCCATGCCTGCTGTGCCCTGGACGACCGTCACGGATAGCGGCCGCGGTGAGAGACCACCCCCTGCGCACCCCCTATGGTGTCGAGAATATGCCATGCCTGCTGTGCCCTGGACGACCGTCACGGATAGCGGCCGCGGTGAGAGACCACCCCCTGCGCATCGAGAATATGCCACGCCTGCTGTGCCCTGGACGACTGTCACGGATAGCGGCCGCGGTGAGAGACCACCCCCTGCGCACCCCCTATGGTGTCGAGAATATGCCATGCCTGCTGTGCCCTGGACGACCGTCACGGATAGCGGCCGCGGTGAGAGACCACCCCTTGCGCACCCCCTACGGTGTCGAGAATATGCCATGCCTGCTGTGCCCTGGACGACCGTCACGGATAGCGGCCGCGGTGAGAGACCACCCCCTGCGCACCCCCTATGGTGTCGAGAATATGCCATGCCTGCTGTGCCCTGGACGACCGTCACGGATAGCGGCCGCGGTAAGAGACCACCCCTTGCGCACCCCCTACGCTGTCGAGAATATGCCATGCCTGCTGTGCCCTGGACGACCGTCACGGATAGCGGCCGCGGTGAGAGACCACCCCCTGCGCACCCCCTATGGTGTCGAGAATATGCCATGCCTGCTGTGCCCTGGGCGACCGTCACGGATAGCGGCCGCGGTGAGAGACCACCCCCTGCGCACCCCCTATGGTGTCGAGAATATGCCATGCCTGCTGTGCCCTGGACGACCGTCACGGATAGCGGCCGCGGTGAGAGACCACCCCCTGCGCACCCCCTATGGTGTCGAGAATATGCCATGCCTGCTGTGCCCTGGACGACCGTCACGGATAGCGGCCGCGGTGAGAGACCACCCCTTGCGCACCCCCTGTCGAGAATATGCCATGCCTGCTGTGCCCTGGACGACCGTCACGGATAGCGGCCGCGGTAAGAGACCACCCCTTGCGCACCCCCTACGCTGTCGAGAATATGCCCTGTGCCCTGGACGACGTCACGGATAGCGGCCGCGGTGAGAGACCACCCCCTATGGTGTCGAGAATATGCCATGCCTGCTGTGCCCTGGACGACCGTCACGGATAGCGGCCGCGGTAGAGACCACCCCTTGCGCACCCCCTACGCTGTCGAGAATATGCCATGCCTGCTGTGCCCTGGACGACCGTCACGGATAGCGGCCGCGGTGAGAGACCACCCCCTGCGCCCCCCCTATGGTGTCGAGAATATGCCATGCCTGCTGTGCCTGGGCGACCGTCACGGATAGCGGCCGCGGTGAGAGACCACCCCCTGCGCACCCCCTACGCTGTCGAGAATATGCCATGCTGTGCCCTGGGCGACCGTCACGGATAACGGCCGCGGTGAGAGACCACCCGTTGCGCACCCCTATGGTGTCGAGAATATGCCATGCCTGCTGTGCCCTGGACGACCGTCACGGATAGCGGCCGCGGTGAGAGGCCAGCCCTTACGCACCCCCTACGCTGCTGTGCATGTGCTGTGCTGTGCTGTGCTGTGCTGTGCTGTGCTGTGCTGTGCTGTTCTGTGCTGCGTTGTGTAAGAAGGAGAAAGAGGGGAGGAGGAGACGCGGGTGTGCCGCGGCAGGGAAGAAAACCAGAACCCCACGAAACATGTGGGGAATAAGCGTGTTTCTTTTTCGAGTTTTTCAGTTTACCCTTGAGCAAGCTTCCTCCATGTGTTTCGAGCAGCACCGCGCGAGAAAAGAGCTCTACGAGGCTCCCGGCGGTAAGCTGGTTGACGGTTTACCGCCGGCTCCCTGAAATTCGTTTTGAGAATTCAGATTTTCGCGCCGTGCAATCGATCATGGCGCGTTCGATGGTGAAATTCTCAGGGCTCTAGCTGTTGCGCAGCTCTCGCAAATTTGGAGCAACCGTCGACCACCGGGATCACGTGGCAACCTGGCGTCGTTTTTTTTCGAGATTGTGAGGGATTTAAAAGTTCGTTTTGGGAATGCAGATTTTTCATTCTCTGTAGTCAATCATGACGCGCTCAATGGTGCAATTTTCAGGGCTGTAGGCGCAGTATTTCCATGAAAACACTAGGAGAAACCGACGTCGTCTAAAACTCGAAAAATACATGTAGTCAGTGACTCGTAGAGCTTCCCTAAGAGCGTTAGCGGCGAAGCTAGAAGAGTAATTCCGGCGCGCTAGGGGGCTAGTTGGCAAAGAAATCTCGACGGAAGTTTTTGTGTGTGTATGTGTTTTTTAATCCAACCATTCGTTAGAGGTCTAGAATTTTTCTCATCATATTCGATCTTATTCCCGGTCGCCATCTGAATCTCAGGTCGATCGGGTACCTGCTACTGCCAAAGAGCATCCCACCTTCCTATTACCTCCCAGCTATGCCGGTGCCCCCCCGAAGCCCATCCGCCCGCGCAGGAGGGCGCAACCTCCCATGCGAACCGCGGCGCCACGACTCACGTGACCCGGGATATTCCACCTTTCACCGACGACGCAGTATATCAAGCAGTGAGGCAACTCAGAAACGGCAGGTGCAAAGACACGGCAGGTCTTGCCGCGGAATTTTTGAGGGCAGGAGGCCGCGCCGTCGAACAGCATATATTGAAGCTCTTTAACGACATCTCGACACTAGAGCAGACGCCGCCAGAGTCATGGAGACGTACCACAATCAGCGTCATACACAAGTCTGGGGACCCACAGCTTCCCAACAATTACATACCAATCGCAATCATACCGTCGCTGTACAAGCTAATGGGCCGACTGCTTTGCAACAGACTCGAGGCGCAGTTCGACTCGCAACAATCACCTGACCAAGCTGGATTCCAGAAAGACTACTGCACTGAAAACAACTGATTGACCATGACGTCTTTGTTTGAACAGTCCATCGAATGGCAAATGAATATGTGGGCAGCCGCGATAGATTCCAAGAAGGCGTTCGACTGCGTCTATCACCACTGCCTTTGGGAAGCGTTACGCGACCAAGGTGTGTCGGCCCCCCTACATCGCCCTGCTCCAGAAGTCCTGCGACGAGCAGACTGCGACGGTGCGGACCGACGTGAACAACAGGGTTTTCCGTATTGAACGGGGGGAGAAGCAAGGTGACCCTCTAAGTTCATACTTCTGCAACGCGCTGCGCGGGCACGTGTTCCAGAAACTCAAGACGTCTTGGGCCCGAAAGGGCTTTAGCGTTGAATTGGGGCATGCCAAGTCAACCCTTCTTACCAACTTGCGCTTTGCAGGCGACGTACTTCTACTCGCGCCCAGCCTGAGACAATTGAAGTGCATTCTTCGTGATCTCAAACAAGCAGCCTCGCAATGCGGGCTCGAGCTACACCCGGACAAGACGCACATCCTCACCAACATAAGCCGGAGACAGGGGCGAACGATTACTCACGTGAACATCGACGACGACAGAATCGAAATCCTCAGCGACGAACGAAACACGAAGTACCTCGGCTGGAAGCTCACATTCCACGACTATCACCACGACCAGCTCGCCAACAGGATCGCAATGGGATGGCGCAAATTTAACAAATTACGCGGCGAATTAACGAGCAGACGGTACCCCCTCCACAGCAGGCTCCGGCTTTTCAGTGGCACCGTAACGCCGACAGTTCTGTACGGCTGCGCTTCGTGGACTCTTACCAAAGACATGCTCTTGACATTACGACGCGCACAGCGACGCATGCTACGACTCATTGTGAACGCGCCGAGGCGCCAGGAGAACACCCAACATATTGCAGCAGCCGACGACGCCCGCTCCAGCCCTGACCGAGCAGACGACGAAACCACCGACAGCACGAACGACGCGAGACGGAAACTTGAATTCGATGACGTCGAAGACGCAGACTTCGAGCCGTGGGAAGTGTTCAGCCGCAGAGCCACGCATGCGGCTACAGATCTCGCTGCCCGTTTTCATGTGGTCCACTGGACAATCATATTCCACGCACGACAATGGCGTTGGGCAAAGCGAGTGGCAACGCAATCGCGCCACAGATGGACAAGACTTGCGGCAGCGTGGGGGCCGGAAGTCCACGACACTCGGATAGCACAGAGCAGGCATGGAAGACCACGCATCCCAATTGAGGGAATCACTAACAATGGCTGGACTGTGCATGTGATCAGATACTTTGGGACAGGTGGGAAGACGACTTCCTCCACCACATTCAGGAAGCGGACTCCGGCCCACCCGCGCTGCTCCTAAGGGGCCCGCCGGCCGGCCGGCGGACTCAGCGCGCTCCGCTTCCGCTTCCGCCCACACCAGAGGGGGATCACTATGTTTGGCGTTTGGTGAGCCTCTTCGGAATCTTCTTTGTGTGGCTTTTGGCTTGCTGAGGGTTTCTGAAGACACTTGGGGCTCCCGTGGGGTCTCTCGGGTGTCCCCCCGTCTGCCGTGGGCCTGCTTGCGAGTCGTGCCAGGGACGTCCGCAAGACCCAAGAACTAGAGACGCCCTGCAGGGGCGTCCAGGAGGTCCACGGGCCCAGAATTCGTTTGGGGGGCGTCACCTTGAGATCTGGCGTCACGACAGGACTTCAGCCTCGTAAAAACTCGACCGAAGCCCTGGGCTCCGTCGTCCGGCGCCACTTTTCGAGCCAGATCGATCCGTGGGGGTCCTGGAGCCCGAGGCACGGTAAAGTCGCCCGTTGTGGAGCAAATGCCACGCTAGGATGTCAGGTTGTCTATGACGCGCGCGTGGGCTCGCGCCCCCCCTTCTCTCCGCTGTACTCTGGCTCGACAGGAAACTGAGCGCTTAGAGAGCGCCCAGCTCAGCCGGGCTCTGTGCCACCGTTTTTGGTAACGCACTCGTGCTAGGTGAGCGCTTAGAGAGCGCTGGAGGCGGGGCCGGGGGAATGCCGCTCCCGCAGGAGGAGCATGAGAAGGAGGAGGAAGAGGAGGGACGATCCCTGAGATCCTGGCGTCGCATTTTTTCACAACGGGTGATTCTACCTTGCTTCGGGCTCCAGGACCCTCACGGATCGACCGAGCTTACCAAATGCCGCAGAAAGACCGGGTCCAGGTCTCCAGTCGAGGTTTGGTTTCGATGTTGTATTTTTTTCGTGACGTCGGATCTCACGGAGGGATGCGGAAGAACGGGGGGCGACGACGATGATGATGTCGATGATGCTGTTGTTGATGATGATGATGTTGCTGATGATGATGATGCTAATGATGATACAGATGATGACGCAGATGGTGGTGGTGGGGATGATGATGTTGATGTTGTTGATGCTGATGATGCTGATGATGCTCATGATGATGATGATTGTGATGATGATGATGAAGACAATTATGATGATGATGCTGATGCTGATGCTGCTGCTGATGATGCTGCTGCTGATGGTGGTGATGATGACGATGCTGCTGATGATGATGCTGCTGCTGATGATGATGGTGTTGCTGATGTTGATGTTGATGTTGATGATGATCATGATGTTGATGATTCTGATGCTGTTGATGTTGATGTTGTCGATGATGATGTTCATGATGATGATGCTGATGTTGATTATGATCATGATGGTGATGATGGTGATGATGATGACGATGATGATGAAGATGATGTTGATGGTGGTGAAGCTGATGATGCTGTTAACCTTGACAATGCTGCTGATGATGATGTTGATGCTGCTGATTATGATGACGGCGCTGCTGCTGATGATGATGATGCTGATGCTGATGATGATGCTGATAATGATGCTGCTGATGATGATGCTGATGCTGCTGATGATGATGATGCTGCTGATGCTGATGCTGCTGCTGATGATGATGATGGTGATGATGATGATGCTGATGATGGTGATGATAATGATGATGCTGATGCTGCTGCTGATGATGCTGCTGCTGATGGTGGTGATGATGATGATGCTGCTGATGATGATTCTGATGATGATTATGGTCATGCTGGTGATGATGATGGTGATGCTGATGTTGATGTTGATGTTGATGTTGATGTTGATGATGTTGATGTTGATGCTGATGATGTTGACGTTGATGTTGATGTTCATGTTGATGATGATCATGATGATGATGATAATGATTATGATGATGATGATGATGATGATGATGATGATGATGATGATGATGATGATGATGATGATGATGATGATGATGATTATGATGATGATGTTGTTGTTGTTGTTGTTCATGCTCATGATGATGACGCTAATGCTGATGCTGATGCTGATGCTGCTGCTGCTGCTGCTGATGATGATGATGATGATGATGATGATGATGATGATGAAGAAGAAGATGATGTTGATGGTTGTGAATCTGATGTTGCTGGTAACCTTGATAATGCTGCTGTTGTTGTTGATGATGATGATGATGATGATGATGATGATGATGATGATGATGATGAGGAGGAGGAGGAGGAGGAGGAGGAGGAGGAGGAGGAGGAGGAAGAAGAGGAAGAGGAGGAGGAGGAGGGGAGGCGCCCAGCCAGCGATGTGGTCCGACATGTCCGACTTCGGCGCCCCCATGGACCGAGCCCGCCCCCCGTGGCGCCCGCCCGCGCCCGCCTCCACGGGCCGCCCCCGCCGCTGCTGCCAGGTGCTGCGGCCTCGGGCGACCCGCACAGCGAACGGACAGAAACGATCGGAATGGCTGCGGGAGGGCTACATATCGTTTTCGCTTGTGGGGGCCTCCTGGGAGGTCCTCGTCGCCGCGGCTGGATTCACCTCGACGTCCTGGTCGGAGCGCACCCCGGGAGAGGCGGTATGGGTACTTTTCATCGGTGCGATCGAGGCAGGCGCGAAAAGACTGGGTACAGAGTCCGACGCCAGTTCCTGTTCATTTTGTGCAGGACTCACTGTCGGTGTCGCCGCGGAAGTTGTCCACTGTAGACAGAAGGCCGCCTGCCCAACAGCTGCCGCTGTCGGTTTTGGTCAACATTTGTTGTTGGGCATCGTACCCGTTTTTTCCTTACCCATTTCGGGCGTCCAAGACCGCGAACACAGATCTAGGCCTCCAAGATGGGGTCCGAGTAGATGGGGTCGAAGGATTGCACAGCATCGCCGATGCGTCGACCATGCGGCTCGATGCACCGCTGACGTCGCCGATGCATCGCCGATGCCTAGCCGATGCATCTGCGAATCATCGGCGATGCGGCTCAATTTTTGACCTCCTCTACCCGGACCCCTATCTGAAAGGCTTCTAAAAAGCCAGCGTGAGGCTCGCCAATGCAGCAGGTCTAGACGCGCGCTCTGGGTACGACTGGCAACGAATCCCGCCACCAGCCACGCCGCCTTGCGCTGCGGAGTGTGTGTGTGTGTGTGTGTGTGTTTGTGCCCGTGGGTTGCCTCCTCCCGGCCTCGTTCTGAGGCTGCGCCCCCCTTTTCCCCCCCCGCCTATGGTTAATTCAAGCTTCGCGCGGCCCGCTTAGCTTCGACCGGAAGAGGTGCGCTCTCGCCCCGCGGATCAAAGAAGTGTTTGTGCCCGTGATGCGTCGCGGTCTCCGCCCCTCCTCCCCATCCATCCGTATCAATCGGGGGTTGCTACAGGTGCCCCTGGCCCAAGGCACCCCCAGCTGCTCGCTCCATCTTGGAGCCCCTGGGCCCCCCTGGGCCTCGTGAGGCGTGCTCTGGAGCCGTGGGGGTCTTCCTGGGAAGCCCCGGGGACGCCTGGGGCCAGGGGCACTTCTGGCAGCACCCAGAGCAGGGGCACGACATAAACCGACACCTACACCTTGCCAGGTCGCGCGGGCTTCTCGGGGTCGGCGCTGGACCCCTCTCCCTGTACAGTGCCGTTTTTAATACATGCTTCGCGTGCGGATCATGTATAAAACATGCAGGGATTTAGTATTAAAAACAACGATGAGTTCATGCATACATTGATTCATACATTAAACATGTATTAACATCACATTTTTTTTACAAAGTCCTATGTATTAAAAACTGCCCCGCACCCCTGGCGGCGCCTCCCGTGCCGCCCCTGGCGCGCTCCGCACGCGACAGGGTCCCGCGTCGGGCGAAGAGGGCCGTTCACACGCGCACACGCACACGCGCACCGATCCCGGCGAGGCCTATGCTGGGCCCACGAGCGGTGCATGTGCCTCCCTGGCCAAGCCAGGATGGTGTGTGCACCGGTCAAGGTGCCAGGATGGGCCTGGCCAGGATCGGTGCATGTTCATAGTTTTTCGTTTTTTTTTTTTTTTTTTTTTTTTTTTTTTGTTTTTTCTCTCTCTCTCTCTCTCTCTCTCTCTCTCTTTTGCCACGCAAAAGAGGTCCCACGCTTCGCACCCGAAGTTTCCAGCACGGCGCCGTCCCACGCGACAGGGTTCAACGCGAAAGGGGTTCACGCGTCAGGACTCCCTCGACATGGTCTCATGCGATAGGGCTCTTGCGCGATGCGGCCATGCGCTGGAGGGTCCCCACCCGACATGGTCCCACCCGATAGCACCACACGCATATTGCACGGAGTGCAATCTGGGTCGCTGTTTCGGCCTCGGCGGTACAACAGTGCAGCATCGGCTTCCTCCCCTCTCGATTGGGGTTGTGGGTCTCTTTTGCGATCTCTTGTCACCTGGCTCGCGCTGCGAACTGCACGCGCGTAAGCTAACAGTGTCAGCACCGAACCATGTGGTTGTTACAACGTGCAACCAAAACAAGCACACTTGT
This sequence comes from Prorocentrum cordatum, assembly GCA_963575745.1. Taxonomy (NCBI): domain Eukaryota; class Dinophyceae; order Prorocentrales; family Prorocentraceae; genus Prorocentrum; species Prorocentrum cordatum. The sequence continues at coordinate 29,460 of CAUYUJ010004172.1, read as the reverse complement.
ACACAGTGACTCTTTGGGTCTTCAGTCGGGTTGGTCAGTCGTTTCGCCTCCGACTCCCTTACAATTTATGCCAATGGTGATCAGGTATGTTCAGCAGTTGCACAGATCGGGCCGTTTTCAAAATATGGTTTGCGCCTCGGCGATACGACATTTTGTTGCAAGTCTTGAACCGTTTGTACGGACGACTAGCTGTCCGTTTTTAACATGTGATTATTGCTTCAGCCCCACGCGCATTCGTATCAAACTATTGCAGCAATTGCGCGAAATGAGGGTGGCTCTTTTGCAACATCACGTTTCCCGCTTAACATCGGGCTTGGTTTTGCGAGCTCAAGGATTTGTGTGATAGAGACGATTGGCGAGGATGTTCGTTGGGTATGAGAGCTTGTAGCTAGACAGTTTCTTAAGCTTGATTTCCCAAACGTTGCTTGCACTTGGGGGGTCTTTTTTTATGTTCTAAGAAACTGGGTCATGCCTTCAGTCTGGCGGTTACGTGGCTGCCGTCGCCGCCCCGTCAACGCCTCGCCTCCGCCCGTCGTCTGGGCCGCGTTTTCGGTCTGGCGGCTATGTGGCCGCCGTCGCCGCCCCGTCGCCGCATCGTCTCTGCCCCTGCTTTGCTACCCCATGGTATGCATTGCATTGCATTGCGTTGCTGTGCTCGCATTGTTTCATTGTTTCGCGTTGCATTGCTTTGCGCTGCTTGCATTGCTTTGTATTGCGTTGCTTGTCTTTCTCCTTTCTAAAAGACTAATAGATTCTCCCCCCCTCCCCCCCGGACTTATCGCTTCCCCCTTGGATAGTATGATTTCATATACATTCTGCACACTCGTCCATCCTAAGTATGAAATCATACCATCCCAGCTAGGCCGGGTTCCCCCCCCTGAGGTTCCCTGGTAAAAAAACACTATGCGGTGACATTTTTTGATCTAACATAAGACTTTTTCGCGAATCCCTTGAAAAAATGAGACGAAGTGCACACGCGCGATGAGTCGCGCGCGCATGACGAAATCCTTCAAAAACCTTCGGTTGCGGAGAGATTTCAAAATTGAATTTCCCAAAAAACAAACAAAAACACAGGGTTTCGCAACACTGATTTGCTAAAAAAGCGTACGCGTGAGCTCTTACGAAATCTTCAGAGAACCATGGATTTTTCAAGATTTTCACAAAATGCTACCAAACGGGCTTCGCGCGCGCATGTCGAAATCTGTCGAACGCCCTTGCGCGTGTGCCGTCGCGAGAATCCTCTGCAAAAAAATAAGACGAAGTGCAGACGCGCGCGAAGTCCCACGGGTATGCCGAAATCCTTCAAAAAACCTTCGGTTTCGGAAGGATTCCAAAATCGTGTGTCAAAAAAACCTACAAAAACACCAGGTTTCGCAACACGGGTTTTCAACAAAAGCGTGCGCGCGCGCTCTTGCGTCGTCGTCGTCGTCCTCCCTCCTCCCTCGTCGTCGTCGTCGTCGTCGCCGTCGTCGTCTTCTGTCTTTCCTCGTCGTCGTCGTCGTCGTCTTGGCGTCGTCGTCGCTTCCGTCGTCGTTGTCGCCGTGGTCGTCCTTCCTCCCTCGTCGTCTTCGTCGGCGTCTCGTCGTTGTCCTTATTATTTCGTCGCCGTCGTCGTCGTCGTCGTCGTCGTCGCCGTCGTGGTCTTCACTCCTCCCTCGTCGTTATCCTCCTCCCTCGTCGTCGTCGTCGTCCGTCGTCGGCGTCTCGTCGTCGTCCCTCCTATTTCGTCGCCGTCGTCGTCGTCTTCGTCGTCGTCGTCTTCCCTCCTCCCTCGTCGTTGTCGTCGTCGGCGTCGCCGTCCTTCCTCCTTCGTCGTTCGCGTCGTCGCCGTCTTCCCTCCTCCATCGTCGTTGTCGTCGGTGTCGCCGTCGTCGTTGTTTCTCCTCCCTCGTTGTCGTCTCCGTTGGCGACGTCGTCGTCGTCTTCGTCGTCGTCGTCGGCGTCGGCGTCGTCGTCGTCTTCGTTGACGTCGACGTCGGCGGTGTTGTCGTAGTCGGTGTCTGCGGCGCCGTCGTCGTCGTTGTCGCTGCCGTCGTCGGCGTCGGTGTCGTGGCCAAGTGCCATGTGGTACCTACCGTCACGGTCTTGTCTTAAGAAGTCTTGCGACCAAGTTGCGGGTGGGAGGGTGGGATGTTTGCACGAGCAGTAGAGAGGACAGCTTCAAGACGGTCAAAGTGAGCTTTACAACATAGATTACACCAGATAGCTTGCTCCACGCACATTGCTCCACATAGAGAGCATCACACATATTGCTCCACATAATTTGTACCGTGTATGTTGCACAACATATCTTGCAAACCGTAGATTGCACACCATAAAATATTGAACGACATACGCTGCGTCACAACGACTGCACCACATACATTCTCTTCTCTTTCTGAGTAATAGGGCCTACCCCTTTCCGAATCTCACAGTTCCCCTTTTCGTACGAAGAAATACGTGTGATTTTGCCCCACAGTCCATCCTAAGTATGAGCCAGCATCATCTCAGCTAGATCGGTATCCCGCCCAAGCTCTGCAACAAATGTTACGCGCGCGCACCCGTTCGACACACATTACTTCTTGCCAAGAATCCCTTGCAACAAATGGGACGGAGTGCGCACGCGCGCGTCGTCACGCGCGCATGCCGCAATCCGTCAAGATCTTCAGGCTTCGTAGATATTTCAGAATGGAGTGTCCCGGACACATCTACAACATATTTGGGTCCGCAACACGAATTTGCAAAGAATGCCTGCGCCCGTGCTCTTCCAGATCCTTGAGAATACCATCGGTTTCTCAATATGGTCTCAATATCGTCATCAAATGGTACCAAACGGGCCTCTCGCGTGCGCATGTCGCAATCGCAGGAAGACCCCTGCGCTCGTGCTGTCGCAGGAGCCCCGTGCAAAACTGGGACGAAGTGCGCACGCGCGCGCCGTCGCGCGCGCTTGCCGAAATCATTGAAACACCGGAGGTTTCGTAAAGATTTGAGTATCGAGTGTCCCGAAACATAAGAAAAACGCGTGGGTTTGCAACATCAGTTTTCATGAACAACTTGCGCCCGTGGTCTTGCGAAATCTTGCAAACATCATAGATTTCCCACGTTTTCATACAATTCGGCCGAACGGGCTTCTCGTGCCGCATTCGAACGCCTTTGCGCGCGTGCTGGGCGGGGGGTGGGGCACGATCCGTGCCAAACAATGCCATGCGGGCCACTCTCGCGCCTCGTTCGCGCGCGCATGTATAACTACTTCCCAAACCTTCATCACCGACGCGAGGGCGCCGTCATCGTCGTCGGCGTGGTCAGCATCGGTGTCGTCACTGGCAGTGCCGTCGTCGTTGCCATCATCGTCACCAGCATCGCTACTATCATCATCGCGTCTACCCTTGTCGACGTTGCCATGATACCGTGCCCGCCGAAGTCGCCGACTCGCGCTGATGAAGTGCCCGCTGGGAAGTACCCCGCGGTCAGCGCCACCGCGGCCGCGTCGGCCGCGCCGTACTAGCTGGCAGATCGCGCGCGAGCATGCGCGCTAGCGCGGCCGCGGCGATGCGCCAGCCAGCGCCGAGGACTAGTCGCAATCGCCGCCGCATGTGTTTTGCAATCCAAGTTGCGGGTGGTTGGGTGGGATGCTTGCGCGAGCAGTGAAGTTGAGAATTTCAAGGTCGGCAGGGTGTACTGCACCACGTATATCGCACCTCGCGCACATATATATATATATATATATATATATGTGTATATATATATATGGACACATATGGACGGTTGCATTGGCGCCTCGCGCCGTGCATCTTGTTCTGGGTCTTCCCCGGCAAAGCGAAACATCTTCGCTTGTTTCAGCAGCGGGAACCTTGAGGCTTGGGCGGACGACCAGCTAATTTTTCTGATGCCCGTGCCTGCTCACACGCTTGTGCGCAGGAGTGTGTGGAAGGAATGGTGTTTTTTCCCGCGCGAAGGTCCTTGGAGGAAGTAAGGAGCGTTCCCATGAAACGCCGGATACGTCGCAGTAGCTCAAAACAAGTAGATTTTTGGTCGCTTCCTGATTGCTGGGGGGGCTCCAGGCAGTCAAGAAATCTTCGACCGTCGAACTTCGAGTCAAAATCCATTGCTTGTCTCTCTCGATCGAGAAACTTAAACCTCGGGCCTCAAGCGTGGAACCAAGATCGTTGGGTCAGTTCGGTGTACTTCGTTGGAGAACGCCGTCGTGGCGTTTTTTTGGAAGTTTAGGGCCGTCCTGGGGCCCTCTTCGGCAGTCCTGGGGCCTTCTTGGGTCGTCTCGGGGAGCTGGGGCCCTCCAGAAGTCTTCCGAAACCATCCAGGCCCTCATTGGGGGCCTCCAGTGGTCTTCTTGGGGGTCTTCCATGGCTTTCGTGGGTCTCTGTATTGGGAGCCTTTTGGGGGCATCTTGGGCTTCATGTGGGCAGACTCGGGGCTCTGCAGGGCAGTGTTGGGGCCCCAAACCCTCTGGAGGGCCTCTTGGACCGTCTTGGGGCGATGTCCGGGGCCGATTGGGCCGACTTTGACGGATATGCTAAAACACATTTTCTTGGGGAGTGGGGCGATTTTTGCTTCTTCGGGGCTCTCTTAACGGCCACTTGGGGCGTCATGGGGGCTGTTTGGGCCGTCTTCAGACCATCGAGGTTCCTCTTGGGGCGCTTTTATGCTGTGTTGGGTCTCATTTGTGCCTCTCCGATGGCCCCTCGGATCGCCTTGAGTCTGCGCAAGGCCCGACAAGGCGCCCTGGGGGGCCCGGAAGGGCCAACGGACTTTCTCCAAGGGCGTCCATTGGGGCCGCTGAGCCGCCCGAAAGGGGTTCCGGGGCGTCCCTGGAAGGGGGGGTCCGGCTTACGGGTGGGGTGGTGGGGGTTCCGGGTAATAAACATATAAGAACGGGATATTATGTATATATAGATGTATGTATATTTATGCACAGTGTTCCACGTATATTATATACCACCACACAAGCTGGTAGAAACACGCTGTTCGGGGTCCACGTTAACTGACATGCCTAGCGCGATGAAAAAAAGGTGCGACAGCTGGACGGATTCATGCCAAGTCCCTTTTTCAGCATGAGGCTATTGCTGGTCATTGTCTCGAACTTGCGGAACCTGCATCCTCGCATGCGTCGTACGGTCAGGTCATTGACATCAGAAACAGAGTTGGTTCGGACGGGGTTCGTTTTTCCTTATGCCCTTTCAGGGTTTGCCGGGTAGCGCTAATCGTGCGCCCATTCGCTTTCATGACCATAAACGGGGTATGTATGGTTCCTTATTGTGTATATCATAAGGAGGGTTTCTTGTTATTATTGGGATCCGTCCGTTTCAGTCTAACTCATTCCCGCCTTTTCCCATCCTCACTCAAGGCCACTCATATTCAATTGCTCTGAAACCCACTCGCACAAACATTCGTTCATATTCAGATTCGCTCATAGATCGCCAACAGCTTGTCACCCGTATTCAGACCCATTCGTACTCGGATGCGCATATCCATATGTGCGCAGACTTCATAAACACAAGGATCGAGCAGGCTTTGCGCTCGGGCTCTCCAAGAAAGAGCTGCCACGGGTATGTACTTTCAGCATATGCTAAGATGGGGTTCTTGTCATTTGTGTTATGCTTGTCTTTTCCTCATCCACACCCGTTGTTCTTGCACATTTACAGGCAGTTCAGCGCAGTCGTACTCAGGTCCACTCATGCACAGCTTTCTCATGCCTGGGCTCACTCACACTCACTCACTCATGCTTCCGATCCCACGCAGACTCACTCATGATCAGATCCACTCAGACTCAGACTCCCTCGTACTCAAACCCACTGACAATCAGACCTACGGGCACTCAGTCAGACTCACTGGCACACATACTCATTCTTACTCAAACTCATTTACTTGTCACTGATTCTGCTCGGATGCACTCACACCAAGACCCTTCATGTGTAGATCCATTCATGCTCAGACTTCTGTGATTTCAGCGATGTGGCAGGCATAGCACTCGGTCGCCCCAATGAGGAGATCCCATAGGGGGCATTTGATTTTGCCGTTCGCGCCCAGACCGTGGGGATGCCTCGAGCGGATCGTTGATCTGGTGCCCCTGGCGGCTCTTGGGAGAGCCTCGTTCTCATTGCGACGTAGCGGGTGCAGCATTCGGGGGCACGCCGAGGCGGTGCCGCCCGAGGCGTTTCCAGAACCCCAGTCGGGCCCAGATTTCAGGAGCCGCCTCCAGGGGTTCGTTCGTCTGATGTCTCGAGCCTCGCGATCACCTCGACTCCGAGGGCAGAGCATCGGGCGCCCCAGGAGGAGCCCTTCGCTGGCCTGGTGCCCCTGCTTCCTCTCCTGTGCGGGCCTCCTTTTCACCGCGACGCAGCAGGGAGGGCATCGGGGCGCCTCAGGGAGGAGCTTCAGGGGGTGTTGCACGTGCCAGTTCGCGCCTGCTCCCGAGGCTTTGCCTCCTCCCGGCCTCGCCCTGAGGCTGCGCTCGTTCCCTCCTCCCCCTCTTTGTGAATTCAAGCTTCGCGCGGCCCGCTTAGCCTCGACCGGAAGAGGTGCGCTCTCGACCCGCGAATCAAAAAGTTCGCGCCTGGATGGTGGGTGCCCCGAGCGGCTCGCTGGCTCTGGCCCCCCCGACGCCTCTCCGTTGGGAGGCCTCGGACACCCCGATGGGGCAGCCGCTACGGTACAGTGCCGTTTTTAATTCATGCTCCGCGTGCGGATCATGTATTAAAGTGCAGGGATTTAGCATTAAAAACAACGATGAGTTCATGCAGAACTTTTCATAAATTAATCATGTGTTACAAATCCCATATGTTTCAAGATCCTATGTATTAAAAACTGCCCTGTAGGTTCGTGTCGTGTCGACCGGCGGCGACCCCGCCAGCGGCGTTCAACTTTGAACGCCGCGGGCGACCCAGAATCGTTCGGTGCGGAACGGCCTGGACGTTTCGGAAGCGGCCGATCGTGCAAGGTTGAAAACGATGTCCGCGGTGTCAGAGACCAACGCCGAAGTGTCGGCACGGCACGAACCTGACGTACCGGTGCTGAGCTTGCCCGTTCAAGGCCAGATCGTGCGGACGTCTTGAGCGAGAAGCCCAATGAGTCTGGGGACGATTTCTCTAGTATTGTCTGATTATCTTTGGATATTTTGTTGGGTATTTTCAATCTTTCGTCCAACATCCGCCTGCAGGGGGACATGCCCTAAGTCGGGCGTGTCCCTCTACAGGAGGAATGTTCAAAACTAGTTCAAAAATAGTATGCGGACGACGTTTTGACTATTTTTGAGCATTTTTGGAATATTTGTTAGTGACAATTTTTCATCTTTCGTCCAAACTCCGCCTGTAGGGGGACAGGCCCGACGTAAGACGTGCCCGACCTAGTCGCAAGCGAGAAGCCCAGGGTCCTCCCGGAACAGGCGCAGTCAAACAATAGCCAAACATAGTCAAGCAACAGTCAAAGCATAGTCAAAAGCAGTCGGGGAACATTCAAAACTAGTCAAAAAAAGTAGTCTGGGGACGATGTTTTTGAGTATAGTTTGGCACCGTTTTGGGTATTCTTGGGGTATTTTCAATTTTTCGCCCGAAATCCGCCTGTAGGGGGACATGTCCTACCTGAAGGGAGTGCCAGGCAACGAGATGCACAAGTGAGCGACGCGAAAAAATGAAGTCGCCTGCGCCGACATTGGCGTGTAAGCTGCACGCGGAAGGTCGCGCGTAAGCGCACTTTTCTCCAATGTGGCGTGCCGCGCTGACGACCCGTGCAAGCCGCGGCGTCGCAACGTCATCTCGCGTAAGACCCGTTTCTTCTCGGTGTTCATATGGGCATCTCCGTGTCGAACGGTTTTGAGCCTCTTGTTTGGCGGTAGCGCGGCCGTGGATGTAAGGAGGAGGGCGTCTCCATATCTCGTGGCGGAGTCGGACGCCCGAACTCGAGTAGGGGATCAACTACATAACTCATTTACCCCGAAAGAGGTTTGTCCGTCGAACCTGCGGAACATATCATGGAATGCTCAGCAAATCCACGGAACAATCTACTTGTTTTCTGCGGGCTGGAAGGAAGCGTGTAAAACAATTCTGTAGTCGTTCCCCCTGCCCGACGGACCAGAATTCCCGCGGAGGGCCCCCCCTGCCAGACGGGTGCCTCCGCAGTGCCAAGGACGGTCTGTAGGCGCTCGCGAGCAGGGGGCTGGTCGGTGGCGCGACGGGGGGGTGAGCAAGGCAGAGCTGCCCCCCTCTGCCGTCGCCCTGGGCGGCCCGCCGCGGCTCGGGGCGGGAGGGTGCGTTGCAGCATTTGCCCGTGTCCCGCGCTGCCTCTGGCCCTCCTCTTCCTCCTCGCACTCCCCTCCTGCCCCATCCTCTCCCTCGTCGCTTTATCTCATCCTCTGGCTCCTCGCCGTGTCCTCCTGCGGCTCTCGTCGAAGCTTCCCGAGGCTCTGTGCGACCGCCCGGGCCCTGACGGTTTGAAACTTGGGGGCCCGCGGGCATCCCGACAGGAAGCCTGGCGCACCTGCGTCGAGCCTCGTGGAGGGATGCGCTCCTCCATCAACTCCATCCCCTCCTCCTCCTCCTCCTCCTCCTCCTCCTCCTCCTCCTCCTCCTCCTCCTCCTCCTCCCCACTCTCCTAGCATGCAATGCAATGCTTGTATTAGCTCGGCCTCGCCTGCACTCGAAGCCGCCCCGTGACTCCACAGGCTGACCCCCGTGCGCGCGTCGAGCACCCCGCCGCCCGTCACTGCTGTCGGCCCCGTGGGGAACACTCACCCTGTTCCCCCATCTTCCTTTCTCCTCTTCTTCCTGCTCTCTGTTCCCTCCTCCTCTCCCCGCTGCCCTGGCTGGCCGCTCCGGCCTGCTCATCGCGGAACTCTTCCACGGCTGAGCGCTTCCCCCCTCCTCCCTTCGCGCGGCCGCCCTCGTCTTCGTTCCTTCCTCTTGCACGCCGGACAACCCGCCCTTCGGTTGCTCCGATTCGCCCCCCCCCCCCCCCCCACACTGGTGCGGACTGCCTCTGCCTTGCCGCCGACGGAAAAATGCGCCCTTATCCTCCCGATTCTGGGTGACACTCTCGGCCATGACTGCAGGATACTGACCTTTGCCTCTTGTGCTTCGCCTCTGGCCGATCGCACTGTGCGGCTGCACGCTGGCCTCGCCGTGCCCGTGGCGTTGGCGATGTCTGCTCTCCTCCTGCCCCTCCAGGGGCGCCGGAGAAGCAAGTCACCGTGCAGTCAATCACCGAGCGCGTTCTGCTACTCGCAGAGTGTTCACTCGCAAGCGTCCGAACAACGTCAATGTCATGGGTCGTGAATCCCTCTTGGCGGATCCAGGCCTATTGTGAGTGGCCACTTCTGCGAGTCGTGAAACGCGCTTGTCTAGTGCAAGCGCTGAAGTATGGGCCCCTTCTGGGCTCAGGAGGGGCTCTACTTCCCGAAACCGGGCGAAACGCCCGGTGTGAAAAAATGCAGCGCCCAGATTTTGAGGGTTGTGGCAGCACCATGACTAGATCCCCCAAACTCTTCGACCCCCTCTTGCCAGCCTGAAGCGTACTATCCCTGTCCGTATGTCGGTGCTGATCTGAAGTTTTCCCTGAGCTTCTGAGGGCACATCTGAGAGCGCCTTGGGGTTGCCGATTTTTCGGGGGTGGACACGCCTCCTACCCTGACACGTCGGTTAAGGAATTGGCCGTTTTCCGTTCGCGAGAGGGCGTCGCGACCGTCATTTTTGCGGGTCCAGGTCCGTCGGTTTCGGTCCCAGGCCGTTTTCACTAATGGAGGTCTACTAAAGCGAGGTTTGTCCACCGCCGAATTTTAGGGACAGGTGTAAGGTCGAGGTTGGTGACCCAGACAAAAGACGTCCGGATTTCTTCAATGCGGGGTCCTTGGAAGTCCCGACCCTTTCGAGGGGCCGGTTTCTCCTCCCGAGTCGTTGTTTTGAAGGCCTTGGGGCCTGGCGAGGGCTCCCAGAGGCCGAAAATGGACCAACATTTCCCGTCTCTATGCGCACATATTTATTTTTTATATAGATACACATATGTTTACATATGTGGAGATATATATATATATATATATATGTATATGTATATATATATATATATATAATTTATCCGTAACCATTTTGGCTCAAGGCCACATGGCGGACTGAAGAAATTCCCCCCTCAGACGCTTGTAGTATCAGGAATGTGGAGTAGCATGCAGCAGTGTAGAATGCATCATGTAGCATAGCATTGTTGTCACGTTGCATTCCATAGCCCCTTTCGGCAAAAGACTTCTTCATGGCAGCGCGTGGGGCCGGGCCCGCGCATGCCTGGGAAGACAATAGGGGCAACGACGGACGCCCGACGCCATCCAGCGTCGGCTTGAACGGGGTGCTCGCCGGCGGCTCGGCGACAGCACCCAGCCTGAGGGGCCGGCGGCCCCAGCACCGGCGGCAGCGGGCAGCACCGTGCCGCCCTCGCGGGCTGCTCCGGCGGCCTCAGCACCGGCGGCAGCTGGCAGCACCGCGCCGCCCTGGCGGGCTGCTCCGGCGGCCCCAGCACCGGCGGCAGCGGGTAGCCCCGCGCCGCCCCAGAGGCCCGGCACTGCGGCCGGGAGGAGGCAGCAGGCCGCGCAGCCGTTGCCAGAGGAGCCGAGGAGGGCCGTTTTCCTTCGGCCTGCTCGGCGCTGCAAGGAGGAAGAGAAGGAGGCCCCAGACTCTCGGGCACGCGCGGGGCGCGGCAAGCGTCCACGAGTCCCAGGAGGGGACGCTGAGGAGAGAGGAAGGAAGAGGAAGGACAAGCGTACTGAGGAGGAGGAGTCGGAGGACGGCAGGAGGGCAAGGTCGTCGTCGACTTCTCCGCCCTGCGACCTGAAGGGCCGCGCTGCTTCGAAGCGCGTTTCGCGTCTAGGCTCCGCTGCGGTCGGGTCGGAAAGGGGCTCGGGCCAGAAGGGAAGCGAGAGCAGGGTGAAGGAAGAGGCTACGGAAGCGGCGTCTGCGCGGGTAGCCCCGCCGTCGCCGAAAAGGGAGGATGGCAGAGGAGCAGCTCCGGCTGTTGACCCAGCAGATGGAGCAACTGACGCAACAGTTGACTGCGATTGGTCAGGAGAACCGTCAGCTGACAGTGACGGTGACCTCTCAGCAGCAACATATCAGCCAACTGCAACAGGCGGGAGGCGCCGCGCAGCGAGGCGCGGCGGCAGCAGCTCCCGTCGTCTCTAACGAGTCCATCGGTCTCTTGATCGAGGCGCTTTCGGAGCAGACCAGAGCACTCTCGAGGAGGGATCGGCCAGTTCTGGTCGACGTGAAAGGAATTGGCAGGCCGTGCACCTTCACCAACGACGAGAGCAAGTTCCCAGAGTGGTGTAAGAAAGTAGAGGACTACTTGCTCGGAGTCGAGCCACAGCCGGCAGCTGCGCTCGAGTGGGCGCTCGAGCAGGAGGACGAGTTCACGACGGCTGAAGCAGTCCTCGCCCTCGGGCCCAACGCGGAGCATGCCATAGACGATATCGCGGCACTCAACTTACAGATCAAGTCGGTACTCTCGAACTTGACTGAGGGCGAGTCGTGGACTATCGTCCAGAACTGCGACCGCAACGGTCTAGAGGCATGGCGCCGGCTGCACAGAGGGTTCGACGCGCTGACAGGCGGGGGGCGCCGGGCGCTGCTGCGGGCCATCCTGTCCCCTCACAGGGTAAAGTTGGAGGAGGTGGGAACAGCGCTCCAGCTGTGGGAGGAAATGGTCACGCGGTACAACAAGAAGCAACAGAGGCTAGGAGAAGCCCCGATTGCTGACGAGTACTTGTGCAGTGCCTTGGAAGCGCTGGTCCCTGAAGACGTTGAGAACCATCTTCAGATGAACGCGAACCGCTTGAAAAAGTACAGCGACATGCGGGCGGAAGTGGTGACCTTCTACGAGGCCCGCGCAGGAAAGAAGGTTCGCGTGACCCTGCAGGAGCGCATGAAGAGCGCTAGTTCCGGCGGCCCTGCGCCCGTGGACGTCGACAGCCTGCAGGCCGGCAGAGGCGGCAAAGGAGGAAAAGGACACCACAGGGGAAAAGGACACAAAGGGGGAGAAGGAAATCGCGGAGGAAAAGGAAAGGGCAAAGGAGGAGGAAAAGGAAAGGAATACGGGGGTAGGCACGCACCCCCGCCGAAGCCCTTTGAGGGGTACTGCGACAACTGCGGAAAGTGGGGGCACAAGAAGGCGGACTGCTGGGGCAAGCCCCAGGACAGGAGGAGACACAAGGGTGGCCCCAAGGGAGCTCGAGGCAAAGGCGCGGCCTCACTCGAGGAAGCAGGAGACCGCGGACACGAACCCGAGACGGAGCAGGCCTCCCTCGAGCTAGGTGCGGTCGATGTGCGGGCAGCCCCGCCTTCGGTCGCCCCTGTGGCTGGCGTGGACGACGAGGGGTACGCCAAGTTCAACCTCGACACCGGCGCAGCAGTCACTGCGTTCCCCAGGAGCCAGTTTGGCAGCGGCCACCCAGACGAGAACCACAGAGGTTACGTCACCGCGAGCGGGGAGCGAATCCCTGACTGCGGAGGGGGCCGGCCCGTGTGCACGGACGAGCACGGGCAGCGTCGCGGTATCACTGGCCGTAAGACAGACGTACACAAAGCGCTGGCCTCTGCAAGCCAAGTCTTCAGAGGTGGAAAGCAGGTGGCGTGGCTGACCGAGGATGGTGGGTACATCATTCCGCGCGACGGTCCTGTCGCGAAAGCTATCGCCAGTGTGATCCAAAGGCACGAGCAGCTTGAGTCCGGGAAGACCATGCTGCCGGTTTACCAAGAGAAGGGCGTGTGCAACTTTTACCTGAAGGTAAACCGCCAGGAGGAGATCGGAGCAGTCTCCAAGACGAAGGAGGGCTTGCCGCTTTTCGGGCGGCAGGGCAAGCACCAGCTGTCAGCCCGCTCGAAGCTCCGGCTGCGGGTAGCCCCGCGCCGGAGGAAGCGCAGGCTGCGGGTGGCCCCGCGCCTGCGGCAGGAGGAGCAGCAGCAGAAGAAGCGGGGGAACGGCAGGATGCGGGTAGCCCCGCGCCTGCGGCGGCAGGGGCACGGGAAGAGCAGGAGGTAGGAGAGGGACAGCCTAGGGTGCGTCAGCGGGCAGCACCGCGGCCCCCTACCAAGCCTGAGCTTGCAGACCACTACGCTACAGGACATGCTGTCTATCGTTCGTGGTGCCGCCACTGCGTCAACAGCAGAGGCATCGGCGAACAGCACCGGCCACGGGCAGCGCAGCAGGCAGCGGAAGAGCATGCCGACCCGGTCGTAGTTTGTGATTACGGCTTCATGGGGGACACTGAGCAGGAAGAGACTATGCCAATACTTGTCATCAAGGACCGGACGACCAAGGGATATGCAGCAACAGCCATTCCCAGGAAGGGGGTTCATCTCTTCAACATCAATTTCTTTGCAGGGGCAGTGAAGGAACTGGGGTGGAAGAGAATTGTGAGCAAGTCTGATGGCGAACACAGTCTTGTTGCCTTGAAGCAAGCAGTGTCTGACTCCATGCCAGGCGTGGAAATGGTCATGCAAGAGTCGCCTGTCGGCGACCACCCGGCGAACGGTGAGGCTGAACATGCTGTCAAAGAGGTGGAGAGACTGGTGCGGGTACACAAAGCCACCCTGGAAGAAAGGATCGGGAAGAAACTTCCGGTCGACCATCCGTTGTGGACGTGGCTACCGCGCCGCGCAGCAGCCTGCCTGAGCAGGTGCAGAATCGGCCCAGACGGCCGGACGGCAGAACAGCGGAGGACAGGAAGAGCTTGGGCCAAGGCAGCTGTGGAGCTTGGAGAAAGGATCCATGCTCGACCAGCGGTGCCTCAGGAGCCCAGGAGCGGCTTCGCGCCGAAAATGGTCGAAGGCAGGTGCGTAGGACACCAGTCCCGTACAGGAAGCCTTCTTGTGATGACCAGTACGGGCGTGATCCGTGCCAAGGCATTCAACAGGATGCAGGAAGGCGAGAGGTGGACCAGCGAGGGGCTGGAGGACCTCAAGGGGGTGCCATGGCAGATGGTGCCGCCGGCTGCGGGTAGCACCGCGCCGGCCCCGGCTGCGGGCAGCCCCGCGCCGGCAAGGGCTCCGCCACTCGCGGCGGGAGCAGAGGCAGCCGCGGACGCTGCAAGACCAGCGCCTGCGCCACACCCGGTGGCAGCAGGAGGAGGAGGAGGAGTAGGAGGAGTCCCAGGACCCAGGAAACTCTACATCCTCAAGAGGGACATCGAAGCCTGCGGGCCGACTCCCAACTGTATGGCGTGTACGAACATCTCGTGTGGGATACCGGCAGGAGTGGCGCACTCTGTCGAGTGCACGCAGAGAATTAAGGCGCACATTGAGGCAGATGTGCAGCAACGGAGGCGGGTGGAGGCGCAGCAGGCACGCAGAGGAGCTGATGTGCCGGCGCCGCCCGCGGGCGGCTCCGCGGCGGACGCGCCGGGAGCGCCTAGACAGGCAGGAGTCCCAAGGGGGCCGCCTGGGCCGGCAGAAGAGCGGCCAGCAGCCAAAAGGAGGCTGGACCAGATGCCCACGGCACTGGACCGGGCGGCGCTGAAGCGACCGCCGGAAGATCCGCCTGACGTTCCAAGGCTAGAGACGGCGGACGACGACGTGATCGTGCCGCCAGCGGTGCAGGCTCAGGCAGCCGCAGCATCGGAAGGAGCGAGCGCGAGCTCGTCGGCGGGGCCGGCTGCGGGTAGCTCCGCGCCGGCGCCGGCTGCGGGGAGCTCCGCGCCGGAAGGGCCAGATGTGGCCATGGGGGGCTTCTCAGCAGGGAAGGAGGAGCTGAGACGCATGTACGAGGGTAGGATCGTGGAAGCCTACCGTACAAGTTGCGTCGACTTGTCGTCTTCTGAACTGGTCGACGTCACCCAGATGGCAGTCGAGCTAGGAGCCGTCGAGTTGCCAGACGCGCGCCCTGGAAGGCACACGGTTCGCAACCCACCTGCCGGCAGCCTGGGGTCGAGGCCCGGAGTGTGCATGGACATGGAATGTCCACGGCCTGATGGTGCGAAATGGGATTTCGCTAAAGAAGCAGATGTGTCTGAGTGGTTCGAGAGACTGGAGCGCGAGGATCCCTACATCGTCGTCGGGTCGCCTCCTCTTACAGCCTTTCCTCAACTACGACGTACTCCCAAGAAGAGGAACGAGGAGGAGAGTCGTAAGGAGGAGGAGGAGGCGAGGAGGAACTTGTGGGTTGCATGTGAAAACTACAGGAAACAGGCAAGGAGGGGGCGATACTTCTTGCACGAACACCCACATTGCGCCAGCAGTTGGGAGGAGAAGGAGGTAGAGGAGGTCATGAGGGGAGAAGGAGTGGTGCGAGTGAAGGGCCCCATGTGCAGGTGGGGCGAAGCAGGAGACAGCGGCGCACCCTTCGCACGAACCCCGACGAGTTTCATGACCAACCTTCCAGAGCTAGCCGCAGAATTGCGCAAGCAGAGCTCCGGCGAGAGAGGCAGCGGGCAGCCCCGCGCCCAGGAGCCACTTGTGCATGTGAAGCTGGAAGGCGGCCTCGTTCGGAGGTCACACCTACGCACCCCAATGCTGGCACAATGCCTTCTGCGAGCCATTCGTGAGAGCATGGGTGCTGACGGCCAGTTGTCCGATCTGGCCGCAGCGACAGCAGGCCCTGTGCCGGTCGCCCCAGAACCGTGCGAAGCAGGCGGGGAAAGCCTGGGCGACGACGAGCGCTACTGGGACGACGTGAACGGAGGCTGGCTGGACCCACAGATGGTTCGAGAAGAGCGACGGCGAGAAGTACAGTGGCTACACAAGCAAGACGTGTACGAAAAGAGGACAATAGAAGAGTGCAGACAGGTGACAGGGCAACCGCCCATAAAGCTGATGTGGATAGACACCAACAAGGGCGACCACGAGAATCCGAACTACAGGTCGCGGATTGTCGTGCGAGAGAAGCGCGGCAAGGGCGAGGAAGGACGAAAACTCCCAGCAGCACTTCTCTTCTCAGCAATGCCACCTTTAGAAGCAGTCAAGATTCTAGGCGGCATGATGGTCCAAAGGCGGAGGTCCAGTAGGGACCGGCCTCTGGCCATGAGGTTCTTTGACATCTCCCGGGCCCATTTCTATGGGAAGGCGGAGAGAGCGGTGTATATAGAGTTGCCAGACACAGAAGCGGATGGCGTACATTGCGGTCTTCTTAAGAAAAGTATGTACGGCACGCAGGACGCATCTGCGATATGGCAACGAGATTATACGGCAGTCTTAGAAGCAGACGGACACAAGCCAGGCAAAGCCAACCCGGCATTGTTCTACAACATGAACGCCGACTTGCGGTCTCTTGTCCACGGAGACGACTTCTGCGCCCTGGGAGACGACGAGGCTTTGGGCGAGCTGGAAAAGACGCTTCGGTCCAAGTACGACCTGAAAGTCACAGGAAGCCTCCGGCTTGGAGCCAGGAGTGACCAGGAGGTGGTCTTCTTGAGTCGCATTTTGCGTGTTGCTGGGGCGCCAGGGGGCGAACGTTTCGAAGTTGAAGCAGATCCCCGCCGCGCAGAGATGATCGTGGCAGAGATGGGGCTAGCAGGAGAGAAGACGAAAGCTTTGGACACGCCAGGGCTGAAGAAAGAAGAAGCAGAACACGAGGAGAGAGAAACTTCGCCGCTGCTCACCGGAGATGCTGTGAAGCAGTACAGGAGCGTGACGATGCGTGCAGCTTATCTTTCTCCAGATCGTGCGGACATAGGAGACGCAGTGAAGAACTTGGCAAAGTATATGCAGTCTCCGAGGCAGGTAGATGCTGCACGCCTGAAGAGGTTGGCCAGATACCTCAAGGGACGGCCGCGTGTCGTGCAGAAGTTCACCAGGGACAGGAACACTGCCAACGATGACGTCGTCAAGGTAGTGATCATGGTGGACAGCGACAACGCCGGAGACAAGGTGTCTCGGAGGTCAACAGTCGGCCAAGTTGCCTTCGTCGGCAAGCACGTGGTCAAGCACATGTGCAACATCTTGCAGGTGATCGGTCTCTCGTCTGGCGAGAACGAGTACTATGCCATAAGCGCGGGTGCTTGTACAGGACTAGGCATCAAGGGTATATTAGAACACTGGAATGTGGTGTGCGAGCTGAAGGTGGTCTCTGACTCATCAGCGGCACGAGGCTTCTCTTCGAGGAGAGGGGTAGGAAAGCAGAAACACATCCAGACACGATACCTCTGGGTGCAGGAGAGACTCGCTATGAGACATCTCGACCTTGGTAAGATTGGCACGAAGGAGAACAGGGCAGACTTGCTCACCAAGCCACTTACGAAGAAGGAGATGGAGGAGCACATGAAAGGAGTCAACCAGGAGTTTCGGGAAGGGCGAGCGCAGTCTTGTCTGCGCCTACTCTGACCGGACCGCAGAGGAGCCGGGAGGCGAAACGCCCGGCATCGAGCACGAGCTCGACTCTGAGCCCCTGGCTGCGGGTAGCCCCGCGCCGGGTGCGCAACCGAGCCTGGAAGCGGGGAGCTCCGCACCAGGCCTGAGCCCAACGCGGCGCCTAGCTGCGGCGGGTGGCCCCGCGCCGGGCGCAACGCTACTGAGCACTGAACACCTTGCCACTGCGTGGTTGTGGATCGCCACAGCTCCGCTACCTTTTCTGGATGGCGAGGGCCGTCCGCCGGACTGACAGAGCGCCGCGAGACGGGGTGCAGCCCGAATCGCTGCGAGGAGGGGTGAAGAAATTCCCCCCTCAGACGCTTGTAGTATCAGGAATGTGGAGCAGCATGCAGCAGTGTAGAATGCATCATGTAGCATAGCATTGTTGTCACGTTGCATTCCATAGCCCCTTTCGGCAAAAGACTTCTTCACGGACCCTCCAGAACTGCCTTCGCGGGGTAGGCTCCCACCCAGAGATCCAGCTGTCTCCAAGTCCAGGTCCGCCCCTGGCGACGGCCCCAAGTCCAGGTCCGCCCCTGGCATCCATATTCATAAGTCCAGGTCCGCCCCTGGCATCCATATCCAAAGTCCTGGTCAGCCCCAGGCACCCAGTCAGCGCCGCGAATGGCGGCTCATCGTGGGGCTGCTGCTGCTGATCGGTCTGCTGTTTCTCTCCGGCCCCCTGGTGCTGAAGCGAGCGAAGGACTTCATCGGCGAGCAGGTGGCCGTCAACCAGATGCAATCCATCAACGCGATCCCTGGAGGGATACGGCCGCCCTCTCCCGTGCTGCTGCTGAAGTGGCCAAGAGGCCCCAAGCGCCTCCATCGCCTCCACCTCCTCCGAGCTCATCGACCCCATGGGCGCAGTCAACGCCGCTATCAAAGCATCGCAGGATTTCCTCACGGCGCAGCTTGATGCGAGGCTGGCCACTGTCAAGCAAGAAGTCATCGCAGAGTTCGCCACACAGCTCAGAGGGCCGCTGGGCGCGGTCGTTGGTCAGCAGCAAAAGCAAAACGAACAGTTCAATGGGCGCGTCCAGTCGCTCCAGGCCGCCTCGACCAAGCTGGAAGCAGATCAACGAGAGTTACGTGCCCAGGTCGCTGAAATTCGATAGAAGCTATTCATGCAAGAAGCAGATATCCCCATCAGAGACTACGAGAACCTCATCGAGTGGGACAGGGCGGCAGACACCAGCATCATCGTTGGCACCGCGTCGGAGAACTGCACTACGGACCAGCTCAAGCATAGCATCAAGCCGATCATGGACAAGTGTGAGCTCAGCGAAGCCGACTGGGAGGTGGTTGGGAAGAGCCCAGCGAGACGCTTCATCATCCAGTTCAGTGGGGATGCCAACGCATCCGCGCGGAAGGTCAGAGCATTCTACAGCAAGCTCAAGAGGCCCGACGGGGATTGGGTCAACACAACAAGACTCCTCCTCCGCCTGGATCGCTCGGGGAAAACGGCGCGAAGTGAGTTCCAGACCAAGAAACTTACCCAGTTCTGCAAAGCGCAAGATGCCACGAAGCGGTGGCGAGGTGACCGACAGCAGGACATCATCCACTGCAATGACATGCCAGTCCTTTCCATCGTGGCCGGCTCCACAAAGGACGAACCCACCCGTATGTTCTTCAATTGCAATTTCTGCTTTCAGCACGGCATCAATCGAGAGGAGAGCCGCGTGCAGTTCGAGCAATTCTTCCAGACCTCGCCCGACGCGCAGAATGTACCGTGGCAGATCTGATTGGATCCTCGCCCCTTGGCGGGGCACAGATGGGCCGAAGCCGATTTCTTTCGCGACGTGGAATCCGAGAGCGCTGCTGGGCAGAGACCCCAGCAAGAGGAAGAAGAAGATCGCGCTCATGAAGCTGGTGGTGAATTCCACGGCCGTGCTAGCCCTGCAGGAGGTCCATGCAGCGGGCACGCTCCACAGCAAGATCGCGACCTACAGCGCCCACAACCTGCAACTTGCTGCAGACCAGGGCCATCCCACAAGGGGCGCGACCCGTGCCGAGCTCAGAATTGCTGAACAACAACCGGAGAGGCTCAAGGCGTTCGTCGTGGATGACCTCAACTTCATGGACGAGGCCAAGCCAGAGCTGACAGCACCGCTGGTCGACATGGCCCTCCCTCGCCGCCGAAATCACCACCCAGAACACCAGCTACATTGGGGGCGAGCTCTGGGTGACATGGTGGAGGTCGACCCCGAGTTTCCGTCGCGCTACGCTGAGCAGTCGCAGCAGTGCACGCAGATTGAAGACATGATTTTAGAGCTTCGCCGCCAATGGCATCCTGTAATTCCGGCGAAGCCGAGCCATGCCAAGCACGTCAGGCGCTCCTGGACAAGCACATCACCCCCCACGACTGCTCCCAGATGGACACCCCGTCGGTGGACAAAATGCTGGCCATGACGGGATACCGTGCACTGCCTGGAAGCGCTCCCCCCCCGCGGCGCCACTCCTCATTGAGGTAATGGTCGGGGCAATGAAAGGTTTTCCTGTGCCATTGGTCTTCAACGACTCGCTCATGACTTTCATTCCGAAGGGGTCGGAACCTGATGGTGGAATCTCAACCACCAGACCTGCTAAGGCCACGAAACTCCTCTCGCTGAATAACACGGACTGCAAGATCATCGCTGCCACGGGCATCGAGATGACGAAGCCTTGCGGCGCGAATGGGGCCCACGCGGCGCTGAAGGGCCTCCCCCCGAAGCACCGCTTCCTCGAACTGGTGATGGCCACAGACGCGCAGTCCCGCATTGTCGCCGTGCAAGATGACTCGACGAACGAAGATCCGTTGATGGTCCCATGCGATTTCGGTGACACGTTCCCCTCGCTGTGCAGAACAAGGCTCAACATAGCATCGGAGAAAGCGGATTACCCCGAGGGCATCTGCAACATGATGGAGGCGACCTACCTACTGCCTTTCGCTTTCACCAACCTCGCGGCCGCCATTGAGTGCTTCGTTGCCCTCGCCTCGGGATGTCTTTTGGGGTGCCCTTGGTCGGGCGCGCTGTGGATGGTGGCTTTGGGCCCGCTGTTCTGGGTCTTGCACCCGTGGTCGGAGCACCTCGTGGGCGCGGTCCTCGGGGACCGCGTTGGCGCCGTGGGTTGCGTCCTCCCCTCTTCCAAGATGCTCCGCCTGTTGAGCAGGGTGTTCTTCGTGCCGGAGTATGGGGCTCGCCTGGTGCTGAAGTCGGCGAAGACGACGAAGTGTAAGATCACCCCCATGGCGGAGGCAGTCGCCCTTGCGGTGGAGGACAGGATCCGTGCCAAGATCGCCGACCTGGTACCACGCAGGGGTGACATCGTGATCAATGACAGGGCGGGGTACCTGGGAGTGCTAGAGGGACCCAGTGCTGATGATGGACACGGCTGGGGGAAGGTTATTCTCGGCTGGCAGCGCTATACTACCAAGTTCGCCCACATCGGGGCCCCGACCAGCACTTCGCTGATACTATGCAACCAGCGAGCGGTGAGCAAGATCTCATGCATCAGCCAGCTCTTAGCGTGGCCGCAGAAGGTGAAGAAGAAAGAGTACTGGGTACTACTTCGCGTCTGGCACCTACCTCCACAAGCTATCCCTCGTGATGCCCTGCTGGCTTGGGCGCTGGACTTCGCTGAATGCGGTCTCCCACGAGCACAGCAACCGATCGGCACTGATGCGCAGCACCACTGTTTCTGGCCTGAACAGGCAGTTCTGGGCTCGACGTCTGCGCGACGCAGTGGAGTTCAGCCTCCCGTTCCACGCCCGCTCGCATGGCCTGGTTGCCCCCCCCTCTACTGGAAGTCGAATCCGATCACGTACACCCTCGAGGAAGCGTCGCAGGGATTCCCCAGCGACACGAACCGCCCGCTGGCGGTGGCCTACGCCGCTGCGCTGGGTGAGGGGACGGTGGAGAAGGCCCGTCTATTGGCCGGATCTTCTACGGCTCGTTTGTACGCGCAGAAGTTTACTCACTCCCTCTACGTCTCCTCTCCCGCCCCTGACCGCCCGCCTGTCACTGTTCACTCTTGCCTCAACTCCTGGGCGAAACCTACCGAGTCTTTTTCTCTTTTTTAGATCGAATGGGAGCCACTCAAAGAGCTCCTGAGCAAGAGTCTCAGGCCTGCTGCTCAATCGGCACTTATCAAGACGCGGGCTGGAGGGCGGACCACGTCCCGTCGCCTTTACTTGTATGACGTCTGCAGCCCCTGCTTTTTTGGCTGCTGCCAGTCCGAGGGCGAGCGCGCCTCTGACGCTTTAGCGCACTTCACACGCCGCCCACCTTTTTGGCAGGCAGCGCGCGCTGGGTGGCATGCGCAGCTTGGCATCCCGCAGCTGACTCTGAATAGTCTGGGCCTCTGCAGCGGGGGGTCTGACGAATTTCCACAGAGCGTGCTGCTGGAGCGCGCGGTCGTCGCCTTCCACATCTACCACATACGGATGAAGCTCCCCATTACAGGGTGGTTGCTTCCTATTGCTGTTGAGGACAGTGCCCGAGCCGCATGGGCGCTTCTCCTTTCAACTCGCATGGCTGTACAGTGATCATCTGGACATTGTGCGGCGCAGAAGCACGAACGATACATATATATATATATATACACATAGTTTTATGTATATGTACATGTTTATGTGTATATGTATATGTGTATGTGTAGGTGTATTTATGTTTGGTATATGTACATGTATTTGCACGTGTGTATGTATACGTATATTTTTGTTGATGCACTTGTTTAAGTACATGGCTATGCATATGCATATGCATATGTCCATGTGTATGTACAAGTATGTAGATGTGTACATGCACAAGTATGTGTAGGTGTATATATTTGTATATCTAACTATATTATCATTATGTATGTATTTGTATGTATGTGCATGGGTAGAATTGTTTTTTTCCCGTATTTATGGTCAATGCATGTATACGTATATATGTGTGTAGACATGCATGTTTACATATGTGTAATGTATGTGTGTATTTGCATGTGCCGAAATTTGTATACGTTTTCGCATACGCATATGCGTATGCGCATGTAGTGACATGTGTATGTATGTGTATATGTTCATGTACATGTATATATATATATGTGCATGGTGTACGTATGTGGTGTATATATATATATATATCCATAGGTGTATGTACATGTATGGGTATGTGTATGTGTATGCGTATGTGTATAAGTATATGTACATGAATGTGTTTTTGTATACAAATATGTACATGTACATGTATATGCATGTGATAATGTATGCACATTTGTCTATGTATATGTATATGCATATACATTTGCATAAGCACACGAACATGCGTGTTTGTATACATAGTTAGATATGCGCGTATATATGTGTGCATTTATGCATGGGTGTATGTATGTACGTATGGACATATTTACGCCTGTACATATGTATGTTTGTATGTATGTTTTGTTAGGTGTATGCATCTACGTTTGTATGCATGTATCTATGTATGCATGCATGTACGTATGTAATGTACGTATGTATGTATGTACGTCCGCATGCATGTATGTAGGTATGCATGTATGGACGAATGTATGTATGCATGCACGCATGTATGTATGTGTGCATGCATGCATGTATGTATGTATGTTTGCACGTACGTACGCATGTACGTATGTATGTATGTATGCATGCATGTATGTATGTATGTATGTATGTATGTATGTATGTGTGTGTATTTATGTATGTATGTATGTATGGATGTATGTATGTATGTATGTATGTATGTATATATATATATATCTATATTTATGCGCATGCATACATGTATGATTGTATGTATGCATGCATGCACGTACGTACGTATGTCTGTCTGTCTGTCTGTCTGTCTGTCTGTCTGTCTGTATGTATGTATGTATGTATGTATATGTATGTATGTAGGTAGGTAGGTAGGTAGGTTATGTATGTATGCATGTATGCATGCATGCATGCATGCATGCATGCATGTATGTATGTATGTATGTATGTATGTATGTATGAATGTATGTATGTATGTATGTATGTATGTATGTATGTATGTATGTATGTATAAACTTACATACGTACATACATAGCTGTGTCTATTACGACCCGCGCCCTGGACCCATCTTTCCGCGTTCTTTCTCGAGCCGCATCGACCAGTGAGGGTCCTGGGCCCCAGAGCTGGGCGAACACGCCTGGCATGAGCAACTTTCAGCGGGCGGAGAGCGGTATAACGTCAACTTCTCCGCCGTCGGGGACGCCTGCCCCAGGGCGACTGGAGAGTTTCTACCCCAACGTGGCACCGTAGTTTATACCTCTGGCCTCTTCTGGCCTTCCTGGAGGCCCTCTTGGGGGCCTCTTGGGCCGTCTTGTACCCCAACGTGGCACCGTAGTTCATACCTCCAGGACCTCCAGGTCGGCCCAACCCTTCGGGTCTTCGGCCCGTAGCTCGGCTCCCCGGCGGCCGACAGGGACGAGCCGAGCACCCTCGGCACGCCCTCGGAGAGGCGCCGGGGCGCGGCCGCTGGGAGGCGCCCCGGGGGCAGGGAAGCCGCCGAGGGCCAGCAGCGGCGTCCGGAGGCTTCGAGCCTCGAGCCTGCGCGTGGTGTGGTGGGTGGGCGATGCTAATGGAGCTAATGGAATCCTATCAGAAGAGGATCCACTTCTCATAGAATCCGATTAGGGATGGATCCACCTTTCATAGAATCCTAGGTATGGATGGCTCCATCTGTGATAGAATCCTATCAGGGATGGATGCCTCTGTAATAGAATCCCACTAGGGATGGATCCATCTGTAATAGAATCCATTGGGGGGGCGGCGATGGCTGCGCAGAAGGGGCCCCTCTGAGGCCCAGACGGGGGGCCTGCAGTGCGACCCGACGAGGGCCCCCCTCCTCCCCCCCCCTCCCTCCTCTTGTTCGCCCCCCGTGAGCTCGCGCCCAAGAGCCTCAGAGGCCGAGCCTCGAGCCTCGCTCTCCAGGAAGGCCTCGAGCCTCGAGGCCACGAGGCCGCGAGGCCGCGGCGCGAGCAGGGCCGGGGTGCCCTCCTCCGCGGGGCGCGCGAGCCTCCGCGGGCGCAGGCCCGAGGCCTCCTCCTCGGGGCGGCGGCCACTGGGCCGCGGGGCTCCCAGGGAGAGCGAGCGGGGGGTCCAGGAAGAGCAGGCGGGGGGTCGTGGGAGGTCGACAGGCCTCCTACC
>CAUYUJ010004171.1:60000-72447 GCA_963575745.1 Prorocentrum cordatum | reverse complement strand
TCCAATACCACCCATACCCTATACCACCCCTATCCGTTTTTCCGACTGGGGGCGCCCTGGCCTTGGAGCGCCCTTTGCAGCCCCCGAGCCATGGCGCCGGGACAATGCCAACAGGCGCGTCGGCGCCGTTCGGCGGCACCCGCTACACCATCCTCACGAACCCACGGGGCGCAGGGTGCACCCGCGTGCGCCCGCACAGAGGGCAGCGCACCGCGGACGGGCAGCTGGATTTCCGCGACGCCCCCGATTTCCGCCCGAACCTGACGCCTGCGCAGTGTATCCAAGCCGGCATCTTTGGCGGTTGCTACTTCAACCCTCGCGGCGGCAAGCCTGGCATCTTTGGGCGCGAGGTCGACGTCGACCACCGCGAGTTCCCGAAGGACTGGTTCGCGGGCCTGCCCGAGGACCATTATCTGTCGCGGAGGTACAACGTCGCCACGAACCGATACGGCGTCAAGTCCGGCCAGAACCAGGCCTTCTGGGAGGCCAAGGGCTGGATACACGAGCAGGACCGGCGCGGTTGGTTCCAGTGGTATTGCAGGTTCTACCAGGGGCGGCGGAGCCCAGACGACGCCCGGCAGATCGAGCGTTGGGCCGCCTGCGCGGGCGAGAGGGGCAGGTGGCGGAATCAGCTGTGCAGCAGGGTGCGCAAGGAGGGCGGCGGCCCCCAGGACCCGCGGGTGGCCCCGGTGATCCGCCAGACTCTGCTGCACTGGGCCTACGAGCTGAGCGCGCGCGACTACTCGGCGTGGCTCGCGCGGAACTGACCCGCGCCGCCTCCTGAGCAGGGCGCGTGGCGTTGGCTTCACTCGAAGAAGAAAACGCGGCATAAACATAATCTGATGTAGCTCCGCGCGGATTTGCCTTGGATCGGCGCCACGCCCTGCTGGCGACGCCGCCCCTGGCGCGCTCCGCGCGCCAAGGAGGGGGATCCAGCGCAGATTCCAGAAATCCGGGCGGTCCGTCGAAAGCTTACGTATGTTCATGCAGTGTTTTCTTCCTCCGCTCATCCGGGGCGCCGACAGGGGGGGGCTGGCCCAGGGAGGCAGCATCGACCCCGGGTCGCCTCTTCCTCGCCGATCGTGCCTGCGCAGGACTGCTGGGGGTCCCGACCGGGGGCCCTCGGAGGTGTGTACCCGATGTCTGGTCACTGCTCCGTCCCAGTGAGCCGGTCCCCCACTTTTTCGGCTTTCCTTCACCTCTCGGTTGGACGTAAGAGTGACCTTTCGCCGGAGTGACCTTTGGTGCGGGCCCAGTGGGGCCCCCCGATCGCCGAACGCGATGCGATAGTAGCGTCGTTCGCGATTGAATTTGGCCCCACCGCGGACCCCCAACAGCCGCGCACCAAAGGTCACTCTTACCCAGGGTCACTCTTGCGCGTAGCCGAACCTCAGCGTCTGGAGCACCTGCCTCAGAAGCCCCTGCCCAGCACTGCGGGATGTCGGTGCCGGCTCGGGCGGGGCTGGCTTCCCAGAGGTCCGCGCGAGGGGCGCCGTGGGCCAGGAGCGCCCGCGGGCGCCCATGGGAGTTCGGGCAGAGTGGCAGTGCGGGCCACCCGTGGAGTGCACAGAGCCCTACAACCCCTCTGGCCCCCCACACGGAGCGTTCTTAGGTGGGCCTCGCTCGCCTTCGGAGTCCTGCGGAAGCAGGAAACGGCGGCGGCTCCGCCGGTGGAAGGTCGGCGGAAGGTCGGTGGAAGGTCGGCGGAAGGCGGCGGAGGTAAAAGTGAGGAGGAGGAGGAGGAGGAGGAGGAGGAGGAGGAGGAGGAGGAGGGAGGACGGGAGGAGGGAGGAGGGAGGAGGGGCGGAGGAGTGAGGGAGGAGGAGAGGAGGGAGGAGTGAGGAGGGAGGAGGGAGGAGGAGGAGGGAGCGAGGAGGAGGCGGAGGGAGGAGGAGGAGAGGAGGAGAGGAGGAGGAGGAGGAGGAGGAGAGGAGGAGGAGGAGGCGGAGGAGGAGGAGGAGGAGGAGGAGGAGGAGGAGGGAGGAGGGAGGAGGAGGAGGGAGGAGGAGGTGGAGGATCGAGGAGGAGGAGGACTGCGACTACTCTGGTGGCCTTTCGAGGCCAGCTGGGGCTACCTGGGCGGGCCGTCTGCGCGCAACCCGAAGCCTCACCAGCGAGAGCCTTCACCTTCGAGGAAACATGCACAGGCATAGACTATCGGAACTCAGAGACTTTCTGCTTATGCCGTTCGTTTTTCTATTTTGCCCCCTGGGGGTCCCAACGACCCTGGCTCTCTTGTAAAGAGGTCGTGGATACGACGGGCCCCAGCCCAGCTGGGGGGGTGATCAACACGACTCTCCAGAGGTGGCCGGTCGGCGTGGTACAAGGAGGCGGTCAGGATGGCAGTAAACACAAGATCGGCCCCAGCAGCGGGATTCAGGGCGCCCGCAGTATTGGCGTCACTGGTGGCTCTCGCTGCCGTCTGTGGGTTGTCCTGTGGAAAGAACAGACACACACACACACTGTGGACAAAAAAGCACAATGGAACAAAAACAGTGTGTGTGTGTGTTTTGTTTCCACTGTGTGAATATGTGTGCGTGTCTGTGCGTGTCTGTGCGTGTCTGTGTGCATGTGTGTGCGTGCATATCTGTGTGTGTGCGTGTATGTGTGCATGCGTGCGTGCGTGTGTGTGCGTGTGTGTGAGTGTGTGTGTGTGTGCGTCTGCGAGTGTGTGCGTGTCTGTGCGTGTCTGTGCGTGTCTGGGTGCGTGCGTGCGTGTGTGTGTGTATGTGTATGCGTGTGTGTTTGTGATTGTGTTTGTGTGTGTGTGTTTGCGTGTGTGTTTATGTGTGTGTTTGTGCTTGTGCTTGTGCTTGTGTTCGTGTTCGTGCTTGTGGTTGTGTTTGTGTTTGTGTTTGTGTTTGTGCGTGTTTGTGTGTTTATGTGTTTGTGTATTTGTCTGTTTGTGTTTGCGTTTGCGTTTGTGGTTGTGTGTTTGAGTTTGTGTTTGTGTTTGTGTTCGTGGTTGTGGTTGTGGTTGTGGTTGTGGTTGTGGTTGTGTTGGTGTTGGTGTTGGTGTTCGTGTTCGTGTTTGTGATTGTGTGTTGTGGTTGTATTTGTGTTTGTGTTTGTGTTTGTGTTTGCGTGTGGTTGTGTTTGTGGTTGTGGTGGTTGTGGTTGTGGTTGTGTTTGTGCTGGTTTGTGTTTGTGCTTGTGCTTGTGTTTGTGTCTTTGTGTGTGTGCGGGTGCGGTGTGTGTTGGTGTGCGGGTGCGGGGTGTGCGGGTTTGTGTGTGTGTGCGTGTGTGTGTGTGTGCGCGCGTGCGTGTGTGTGTGCGTGCGTGTCTGTGTGTGCGTTTGTGTGTGCGTGTGTGTGTGAGTGTGTGCGTGTGCGTGTGCGTGAGCGTGCGTGCGTGTGCGTGCGGTGTGTGCGGTGTGTGCGGTGTGTGTGCGTGTGTGTGTGTGTGTGTGTATGCGTGTGTGTGTGCGTGTGTGTGTGCGTGTGTGTGTGTGCGCGTGTGTGTGCGTATGCGTGCGCGTGCGCGTGTGTGCGTGTGTGCGTGTGTGCGTGCGTGCGTGCGTGCGTGCGTGCGTGTGGGTTGTGTCTTGTGTTGTGTTGTGTATGCGGGTGTGTGTGTGTGTCTGTTTGTGTGCGTGTGCGTGCGAATCTGTGTGTGCTTGTGTGTGTTTGTGTGTGTGTTTGTGGTGTGTTTGTTGTGTGTGTTTGTCGTGTGTTTTTCCACAGGCCGTGTTCTTGTTTCCACTGTCCGTGGCCCCACGTCGCATTCCCTGCCATGAGGCGACCAAGGATATATGCGACGACCTCCGCTAGGGGTGCCTCGTGGCGGCCACTGGCATTGTGACGAAGCCCATAGTTTCCGGGAGCAGCATTCTATAAGAGTGGGTGGCGCGTCATTTGCTGTGCCGTCGCCATGCCGTTGCCCGCCCTTCTCCCTCTGGGCCTCCTAGATGGGGCCGGAGTAAGCCGGCTCGGAGGATCGCGCCGCGTCGGCGATGCATCGGCGATGCGGCTCGATTTGGGGCCCCATTTTCTCCACGCCAGCGTCGCCGATGCATCGCCGACGTCGCCAGTGCATGGCCGATGCACCGCCGATGCATCGCCGGTGCATCGCCGACGCATCGGCGATACGGCGAGATCCTCCGACCCCATCTACTCGGACCCCATCTAGGAGGCCTCTGCTCACGCAAAGCCCAGGCGGCTGGGCCCGAGCACCCGTGGAGCCTCCAGCGCTTCTCATCCTGCCCCCCTCGCCTCGGCAATCCAAGGAGGAAGAACCGCCCCGACCCCCGATACTTGTCGTTTACTAAACGGCCCTGGGCGTTTACTGAACAGCCCTTCCCTGCTCCATTCCTTCCCAGGGCGATATTCCCTAAATGGCTTCGCGTGTCGGGATGCGTCTTGTGAGGGTGGACATGTTGCTCCCCAAATAGACCAGAGCCGTCTCTGGAGCAGCTTCAGGGTGTGCGCGCTGCGCGCGGCACCGCGCGCACCGCACGGCCCGCCTGCGCCGCGAGACCGCCCTTCACCCCAGCGCCGAGATGTTGCTGCAGCTGGCGCCGCGCAGCCGCCTGCTGTGCAGGCTGGCGCTGCGCGCAGGCCCCGCGGCCGGCCGGCGGGCGCTCTCGGCTGGATCTCCGACGTCGCCCGGGCCGGGGACTTTTCGGGCTCTCCGAAGAGCGTCTGGTCAGCGCCCGGGCCCCTTTCGGGTGAGGCCCGGGAGGCCCGAGTACTGACCCGACTCGTGGTGGCCCCGGGGCGGCAGCTCCGCGGCGGAGCGGTCAGGTCAGTGCTCGAGTGGCCTGTGGTGGCACTCCAGCAGTGTTTGTGGAGCCCCGCACTGACCTGACTCCTGTTGTGCGCCCTGGAGGAAGCCCACGCTGGAAATGGCACGCGCCATGCCGAACCGCATGAGCGAGCTCAGCAACGACACGCTCATCATCCTGGCACAGCAGGGCCACCACGACGCCTGCAGAGAGAGGCTGGTGCGGAACGTCATGGTGGTCGACGGGGTGGAGTACGACGCGGCCCTCCAGACACTCCAGAAGATTCAGCGTGATAACAGGTCGGTGCTCTGGTTCGCCACGCTGCCGCACCAGATCGGCCTCGTCGCGGCCGGCGCGGCCGGCTTCGCCAGCATCCCCATGGTGTTCCACCTCCCAACCGTGCGCTGGTGCAACTATTCGGGGGACACGAAACGGCATGAGCATAGATCTTCGGAGGTCTGCGCCGATTTCTTCGTTCGGTGCTGGGCCCCCCCCTGGAGGCGGCGCCTCAGGCGCCGCGCCTGACGCGCTTCGCTCTCCAGGAGCGGCGCCGACGCAAGAGAGCGGCACGGACTTGCGGACGTAACCAAGGGTACGCCATTATGCCGACTCCCGATACGTGGAGCGAATGCGCGAGCCTGAGTTGCATGGATTGCCCAAGCAAGGTAAAGCTCGAAAGCTGATGTTGATGCCGTTTTTGTTCCTCGGCCATTGGGTCACCACGGACGAGCCCGAGCCCGCGGACCTGGAGAGCGTCTGGGAGGTGGGCTCGTGGGCCTGGAACTGGATGGAGCCACCGCTCGGGACCGCCAGCTTCGTGTTGCTGGCCCTGCAGTTCATGAGGTCAGCGGAGGCCACCCATACACTGCCAGCCTTCCTGGGCAGGGCCATCGTTGGGGGCCTTTGGCTGGTGTAACTCAAGCCCCTCCTCACCTCGGCCAGGATGGCGTATACACCATGCCAGGGTTCCTGGGTGGCCCTGGCCAGACACGGTGGTGATGGTGTATAGACGCCTTGTGCGCATGAGGGCGCAGTTGACCAACATGGACGTCAGGGGAGGAAAAAGATACCAGTACCAGTTTGAGAAGGTTCGAGGAGATTTTTCGCCACCCTCTGGAGGCCGCTTTTGGGCCGCGGGACAATCAAACATCGATTTAGGTGGCAAAGTTGCCCAGGATGGCCTTGGAAGCAGTCGGGGGACCGATGGTGAACGGATTCGGTCTGCTCGCGCCGCCCGCATTGACGCGGCGGCGACCCCAGCTACCTTGGAGGAAGAAAACACAGATACCGATACAATTCTAGACGCGTAGCTCGAACAGCAGGTGAATTTGTCGTTGCGTGCCCCGCTTTGACTGGACTCGCCGCTGGCGCGCTCGCCTGCGGCCGCTGACTAAAAGTAAGCCCACCAGCCCATCCAGAAACGATGCCCAGAGGAATTGCTTCGATCAGGGAAGTGGGCAGCACACAGAGGAAGGGTCCCCCAGTGGAGGCCTCTTGGAGCGTCTTGGGGGCCTCTTGGCGGTCCCGGACGTCTCTTAGAGCGTCTAGGGTGCTTCGGACAGTTCCTTGGGCCCTCTTGGGGGTCTCTTGGGAGCCCCTTGGAGGTCCTTGGGCGCCTGTTGGGGCCCTCTTGAAGCGCTCTTGGGGGCCTTGGGAGCGCTCTTGGAGCCCTCTTGGGCCATTTTGGAGCCATCTTGAAGCCTCGGGTGGCCATCTGAAGCGCAAAGGCGAGAAAGCCAAAAACATTCATTGTCCGAAGGTTTTGGGGGGATTTGGGCTTCTTCGGGGCCTCCTGAGGGAGCTCTTTGGCCAGTTGGAGCCGTCTTGGAGCGGTCTTGGGGCCTGTTGGAGCATCGTGGGAGCCCCCTTGAGGTATCTTGGGGTATCTTGAGCCATCTTGGAGGTCATCTCGGGCTCTCCCATGCGCTCCTGGAGTCGTCTTAAGCAGTGCCCCCCCCCCAAGGAGGCCAAAATGTGACCAAAACCGTAGTATAATCAATGATTTTGGCATTGTCGCCGAGGCCTCTTGGAGCGTCTTGGGTGCTTCTGGGGGGCATCTTGGGGCATCTTGGGGGTCTCTTGGGAGCCTCTTGGGGGCATCCTGGGGGTCTTTGGGGCATCTTGGGGCCTCCTCGCCACCTCTTGGGGCCATCTCGGAGGAGATCGATCAAAGAAGGGGGGTTCCTGAGTTAGCGTCGGCCCCCCAAGAGGCCAAATTGGGGCCAAAACCATGGTAAAACCAATGGTTTTGGTTTCCTCGCCGAGGCCGTTTTGGACGCTCCGACGACTCGCGGAACGCCCCGCCCAGGTCCAGGAGAGGGAGTAGGGGGACGGGTCAAGACTCTTTCCCCGCCCGCAAGCCGTCTCGCTCACTCCCACCCGCCCTCCCAGCACATACGTAGCACCCGAGTCTGGCCCGAGCCTCAGCATATTGAGCAGTCGCCTCGGGATGGGCAGCTACTGGAGGCCACTCCGCCGCCGCCGCCGCCGCCGCCGCCGCCGCCGCTGCCAGCCGCCGCCGCCGCCGCCGCCGCCGCCGCCGCCGCCGCCGCCGCGCCGCCGCCCGCTGCCAATCGCCGCCGCCGCAGCCGCTGCCGCAGCAGCCGCTGCCGCCGCCACCGCAGCCGCCGCCGCAGCCGCCGCCGCCGCCCCCGCCGCCGCCCCCGCCGCCGCCGCCGCCGCCCCCGCCGCCGCCGCCGCCAAGTGTAATATGTATTGTTTTTTGACAGGGATGGTGGGGGGAGGCCGCATCAGGTTGGCTGCGCATGCTCCGAATTTGGAGGCAGAGTGTGTCTTGCATGTTTGTTTACCAGGGATGGTGAGAGGGGGCCCTCATGGTTCCGGGTTGGCTACCAGTCGCCTGGGGGAGGGGGTGTTTATTTACAGGGAACGGTGATAAACCCCTCCCCGGAAGGGGAAGAAGGGGGTGGAAGAGGAAACACCCTAAACCACCTACGCCCTAGAGGGCTGGTGGGATGTCTTCGTCTTCTCCTTTTCTGACCTCCTGGGAGGGCCCCCGTCGCCAAGGCTGGACTCGCCTCGACCACCTGTCAGATCGCACCAAGGACGAATCCGGGGAGCATCCGTATCGGTACAGTCGGGGCCCTGAAGAAGGAACCCTTTTCGTTGGGGAGGGGCTCCGCGTTCCTTAAGTGTTTCGCAGCTTGCCTCCGGTTTTTCTTGCGCTTTCGATCGGAAGTCGAAATTTAACTTATGGAAAAAAGGGGCCTCGTTCTTTCGTTTGGGTTCCTGAGGTCAACGCCCCGACGGTACCCTGGGCCCCCCGCGGGGGCGCGAGGAGATAACCTCGCGCCGCGCGCCGCGGTCTGGGCCCGAGCGGGGCTGCCCTTCGGCAGGTGGGCGGCGCGCTGGCGGCAAGATATAATCGCGCGTCGCACCGCCACGGGGCGCGCGGCGCGAAGTCGGGTGACCAAGAGAACCTTGGCATCGCTCGGACGAAACCGAAAAAAACACAGGGAATGGACGTCCGAGCGATGGCGAGAAGAACCGCTTCGTCCTCCCAGGACGTGCACCCGTATTCCGAGTGGGTCCGGGACCACAGGGCGGCCCGGCTCGCGAAGCTCTACCCGCAGTACGACGCGGACGCTCTGGAGGATTTCGCCCGCAGCGCCAGCATGAAGCCGACATGGCTGAGGAGGAAGAGACACTAGGCTGCCGGGCTATGGCCCCGATGCCGAGTGAATCGAGTACGACCACCGCTGTATCAATAACACGACATGTCCCAGCGACATGTTTCGACGCCCTACTTCACCGACGCGTCACGAGTGAATCAATAATGCGCCGGCGGCCCCGAGCGAGTGTGAATTGTTTAGAGCCGAGCATTTGCCACAATAGGGGCATCTGCATAGAGGTGGAACATCGAGCGAGGCAAACATCGCAGCTCCTCCTCCTCCTCCTCCTCCTCCTCGCCTGCTTCCTCCTTTGCCCGCGCATTTGCATCTACACCATGCCCCTCCCCTGTCTCGCTCCCCTCTCCTTCTTTCCCCCTTCCCCTCTCCCCATCCCCCCCTCCCCCTTTTCCTTGCCCCTCCGCCCCTCTTCCCCCCCTCCCCCCGCTGCCCCTTCACCCTCATCCTCCTGGCGTCCCATGCTGCCTCTCCCTCTTTTCAGGTCCTCTTCCCTTCGCCTTCCCCTCCCCTGCTGCCACCACCCCACCCTCTCTCCCCCTCTGCCCCTTTTCCCTTTCAAGCGCTCGACGTCCGACATCCTCTCCTCCTCCAGTGTTGCCTCCTCTTGCCGCGGTCGGTGTGGTCATCCCGCCCTGACTTCACGACACTTGCAGGCCCACTTTGCGGGTGAGGTGGTGGCAGGATTGACAATCTCCCGCGCGCGCAATATATCTACATCGACTTCACGGATACGAATGTGACAGTTCCTGTATCATTGCGAGCTTTGTTGGCATCCCCACGATAGGCATGCTTGGACCGTGGGGCATCGGTGAGGGTGCGGTACACAACGTTTCACAACAATTGCAACGGGTAGAACCCACATCGGTTTCACAATAGATGTGCCGACCCAGTTCTAGAACCCAAGCAGTGTTTGCAGTTGGGTTGTTGTTCCTCGGGTGTCCTCCCAAATAGCATGTCGCTAGAGGGTTTACAAGCGATGGATAATCACTCGATGCGGTGATTCCCTTCTGTGCATATCATCTTTCTGTTGCGTCTCGTTGAGGAACTCTCTATGTGAGCATCTGATAGTGAGAGCGAGCCCGCATACACGACAAGCGCGACAGCGACGGCTTCAGCGACGCCCTCTTCATTTGGACACCTATCAGATGAGCACGAGGGTAACAGCGGCAGAAAAGCGTGGGGGGAATCTTCTTGCCGTCCGACGAAGGCATCTATACACCACCACCGTGCCAGGCCAGGGCCATCCTGGGCCCCAGGATGGTGTATAGACCCTCCTGGCTCGGCCAGGAGGGCGTATACACCATCCCAGGGCCCAGGATGGCCCTGGCCTGGCACGGTGGTGGTGTATAGATGCTTTCTGCGTATGCCTCTCTCTCTCTCTCTCTCTCTCTCTCTGCGGCAACCCGGGCAGCAGCGCACTGCCCTGCCACGCCTGCTCCGTGGTGTGCCGCTCGCGGCGCCTCCATCGCATGTGGGTGCCAACGTGCCACGCGTGCTGCATCGCGGTAATCACGGACGTGTGCATGTTTCCTTCGGCGAGGACCATCGAGGAGCATCCTTGATCATTTGGCTAAAAAAACCGCGCACGAAACCGAAAAAAGCACAGGGAATGGACGTCCGAGCGATGGCCAGTAGCGCGAATGCACATGTGCGCGAGTGGGTCTGAGTGTGAGTGAATCCGGGTGCGCGTGAACCTGACTGCAAGTGGGTCGGATTGTAGCGAGTCGGGGTACGAGCGGGCATGAGCATGAGCGAGTTTGAGCGCGAAGGAGTCTGAGTATGAATCTGATGACCACCAGTCTGGGCATGAGTGAGCCTGAGTGCGCGCGAATCCGAGTATGAGTGAGACTGAGAGCGGGTGAGCCTGACTGCGAGTGGGCCTGAGTTTGAGCTTGTCCGGGTGCGATGAAGTCTGAGTTGGGGCGAGTCTGGGTATGAGTGGGTCTCAAGATAAACGAGTTTGACTATGAGCGAACCCGGGTGTTGGTGAGTCTGAATGTGATGAGTGGGTCAGATTGGGGAAGTGTCGGTGAGCAGGTGTGAGTGTGAATGCGCGTTTGAGGGAGGAAGAGGAGAAGGAGAAAGACGAGGACGAGGAGGAGGAGGAGGACAGTATGTGAGCGAGGAGCACCCAGGCGCAAAGAGAAGCCTGGGGATCAGAAACAGGCAGGCCATCGGAGACATCCCCACAGTCTGAGCGCGAAGCCTTGGATGCTCCCACCCCGTGGCGGTTCCCCCACTCAGGGTGCCCGAGTGCCATGCCTGCCACATCGCGGTGAGCAGTGGCAGAGGAGGAGGAGGAAGAGGAAGAGGAGGAGGAGGAAGAGGAGGAGGAGGAGGAAGAGGAGGGGAGGAGGAGGGGGAGGGGAGGAGGAGGAGGAGGAGGAGGAGGAGGGAGGAGGAGGGGGAGGACAGAAGCGCGCAAACCGCTCATGCGATCCCCACAGCCTGGGCGCAGACGGGCCCGCGCAACGCCCCCGTGGCGGCTCCCGTGCGGGGTGCCCAGATGCCACGCCTGCCACATCGTGGTGACCAGTGGATCACCCAGAGGAAGAAGCCTTGGGGAGGGGGAGGAAACATGCTCCTCCTCCTCCTCCGCCTCCTCCTCCTCCTCCTCCTCCTCCTCCTCCTCCCCCTCCTCCTCCCTCCTCCTCCTCCTCCTCCTCCTCCTCCTCTCCTCCTCATCCTCCTCCGCCTCCTCCTCCTCCTCCTCCTCCTCCTCTTCCTCCTACCGCTTATGAGACATCCCCACAATCCAGGCGCGCACGGGCCCACCATGCAGCACCCCCTCGGCGGCTCCCACTTAAGAGTGCCCCAAGCCCCAAGCTGCATGGCGGCGAGCAGTGAGCCACCAAAAGAGACAAGCTCGGGGGGGGCCAGGAACGGACACACCGCCCGAGGCATCCCCACAGTCTGGGCGCGAATGAGCCCGTGCAACAACCCCTGGCGGTTCCCCCGCGGGGTGCCCAAGTGCAACGCCTGCTGCGTCGCATAGAGCGGTGGACCACCAGTTACTCGACGCGGAGGTCCCCATATGTGCATCCCATACTCTTGCCACGCCTCCTTGAGGAACTCTGTCTGTGAGCATCTGGGTGTGAAAGCGAGTCCGCGTAGACGGCGGGCGCGACAACGACGACGACTACGATGACGACGACGACGACGACGACGACGACGACGACGACAGCAACGGCTTCACTGACGTCATCCTCCTTTGGGCATCTTTCACGAGAGATGAGGGAAGCATAGGTGCAAGAGCGAGGCAGCATGGGACAACCAAAAGAGAGAAGGCCGTGAGTGAATATCAATATGAGTGACCCGGGTGCGAGTGAGTCTGGGTGTAAGTGAGCTTGGGCATGATTGAGTTTGAGCGCGCTTAAATCTAGGCGTGAGTAATGTTGAGGACATGTCGATTTGAGTGTGAGTAAGTCTGAGTGCGAATGAGGCTGTGTGCGATTGGCTCTGGGCTCGGGTAAGTATAAGTGCGGGTGGGTCTGAGTAGCCGTATGATGTATATGAGTCCGAGAACACGTAAGTCAGAGTACGAGTGGGTTTGCAGATGGGTGAATCAGAGGGTGACTTAGTCTGAATGTGAGTGAATGCGAACATGAGTAAGTCTGAGTGTGGATGATTCTGGATATCAGTACAAGGGGTATGAGTCTGAGTACGAGCGACACTGAGCATGAGTGAGTCTGAGGGTGGGTGAATCTGAGCGCGAGGAAGTATAATTGTTAGCTGGTGTGGGCGAACCTGAGTATGAGCGCGTCTGAATGTGAGCAAGTCCAAATATCAGTGAGTCTGAGTATGAGCGAGTTTGAGTGTGGTTTAGTCCGAGTGCGATGAGTGAGTCGGATTGAGGAAAAATGCGGATGAGCAAGTCAGAGTGCGAATGCGTCTAGATGTGGAGAAGAAAGAGGAGGTGAGCGAGCGAGAGAGATCCGAAGACGTGTAAGTAACACACCCAAACAGAAGCCTGGGGGCCGAACCAGGCGAACCGCTTGATACATCCCCGCAGTCCGGGCGCGACGGGCCCGTGATATGCCCCCTGGCGGCTCACCCCTTGGGCGCCGAAGCCAG
>CAUYUJ010004171.1:0-50000 GCA_963575745.1 Prorocentrum cordatum | reverse complement strand
CGGCTAAAAGACTCAGGCACTTGATGGAGTCGTGTCTGACGTGACGGAGTAACCTAAGACGGGTTCCGAGACATGTCCCGCATGCTTGCCGCACCGGGCCTGCACAGTACAAAAGCGCAACATCTATCTGCAGGTGGCCCCGTGCGGTGAGAGGCTCAGGAGGCTGGGGTAGATAAGACGCGATCGCAATCCCAACATGGGAACACCACTGGGGCTGGGGGAGGGCGCAGGGAGGTTGGGAAGGGAATGCCAGCGTCCCTGACTAGCTTGATCATGTCTGCGTGCCAAACTGTTGTGCGCATGGAGCCAAGGTGCTCGCGCGACGCATTGACCCTGGCGGACTTGACTGCCAGAGACCACTGACGCGGGTGCTCACGGATGTATTCGATCCACCCCACCAGTGGCGGGTACGAACGGAGGTTCGCTGGCATGCACACGTGATCACATAGCCAGATCACGTCTTCACGGATGAGGCGTGACCAATTGTCTGCGCGCCTAGCGGTCATGTCCAGGAGCGCGCGCAACATGCATGGGGCGCGCAGCACAAGACGTGGCAGGAAGGCTAACCGGCGAAGCCGTGCGTATGTGGAAGCAGGGAGAGACTTTGCTTCTACGTAAATGATGTGAGCGCCTAGTTGCCTAGTAAAGTTCTGATTATAGTGAATGCGGACAGCGGCCCTCAAGCGATGTAAGTTCTTCTGCCCCAAGGACTCACATTGTTTGGCATTGAGCTGAGTCCAGATAGCACAGTTGAAATACAAACAGGAGAGACACAAGGCGTTAACATACTTGAGGTTGCTATCTACAGGGGCCCCAGTGGGTTTGACAGCCAAGCGCTTGAGGATTCCCAAGGGGCCCGATGTTTGCCTGCAACGGTAGGCTACCTCTGGGCCCATGCCTGAAAGGGAGCTCAGTTGTCCTCCTAGATGTGTGCACTGGTCTGCGATGGGTAACATGATGCCATGCTGCTGGATTCCTGCTGGGAGTCTAGCGAATTGCTGCTTGCCTGCCCTGACCACCTTGCCTGCCATGAGGACCATGGTGAAGCCCCTCCTGGACATCTCCTGCACCGTGCGAAAAAATGCTGCCTCCCATGCGCCTCCATGTCCTAAGGGTCTGACGCGCGCGGCGGCGGAACTGGGTCGCGCTGAGTAACTTGTCGGATGCGTGAGGCTTGGTAGGCACCATAGTGCCGGTAGGAAAGGCAGCGTGCGCGCGCGGGGTGGCCTGCGCGAGGACCAGGAAGTGGGCTACCTTATCTGGGCCCTTGAGGGCCGTGGGGTCGCATTGGAGCCTGAGCCTGGACATCTGCTCCTGGCTGCCGGATACGATGCTGCACATGAGCGGCGATTGACCGGGATCGCAGTTCACGTCGTCTAAGTCGGGGGCGGCAAAGAGGGGGGTGATGACTATGGGTGGGTGGATATCATGGCGTGGGCCATGATATTTCCCCAGATGTTATGGCGCCTCTTCTTATTTCATTACGTCCCTGGCCCCCCCTTGGGCCGCGCACGCGCCCCCTCTTGGCCGCCCCCGACTAAGGAGCGGCCCACTGTATGACTATATACTCGCGAAGCCCAAAGACTACACATGCAGGTGCAATCCATATGATGCGCATGGCCTGCGCACGTGCGCCTGCCATGCGAAAGGCCTCTCAGCGAGGGGCATGGAAACAGCGCTGGCGGCGATGAGGCCCGTCTCGAGCAGGCAAGAATAAAACAGCTCTCCGTTGAGAGGCTCCGCCTGGCGCAGGCCACGAGGTCCAACTGCGCTGGAGAGAACTTGACCGACTCTGGCGTTCGCGTCTGCCATTATGGCCTACAGTTTGAAATCCCTAATGAATTGCGTAGTGTTGGCCCACCAGGTGGTGAACTCCTGGAGGCCAGCTGCAGCATGTGGAGCGTGCAATACCATGACGACGACTGTGAACCTAGGGGCGTCGATTTGAACGATGAGTTTGCGGGGGTCCGCGCAGTGGCCCACGACGCGCTTGCCCGAGAGGTACTTGGGGACCCCGTCGATGTGCACATAGTGAGCCTGCGTCGAGACCCATAACTCGCACCCCAAGTTGCCTCTTGTGGCCCTTGGAGGTCTTCCTGCCAGCGGGGTTGCGGGCCTCCTGAACCCCTGCAGGCAAGATGTCCTTGGCCGCGATTTGGTGCCTGAGGAGGTCTCCCTTGAACTGCGGGGGCTTCTTCGGGGTTCCAGGGCCTCTGCCCAGGGCGGAGCAGACGTTGCGAGACAAAATCTTGAACTTAAACGAAGTGGCGATCATGGCCCGCTGGAAAGGCGGCTGCGAGCATTTGATTCCAGCGCGCCATCAGCGGAGTGCGTCGGCCTTGCTTGGTGCCAGCGGGTAAGTTGCGAGCGCTTGCGGGGTAGAGAAAGCAATCCAGCACTACTCAAGTGCTGGGTGTAGTAGAGCGCCTGGATGAGGTCCTCGCTCAAGTCTGACATGCGAGCAACCTCCGACTGAGCAATACTATCAGTTAGCTCATTCCACGGATTGTGCGCATGACCACGTACATGTACTAAGGAGACCCCGTGAGCCCACTTGGCCAGCATGGACACATGGTGTGCGAGAGCCCTCAGGTCCTTGTTTGATGGAGGTGTGCAATCCCAACTGGCACTACCGATGGCGGACGTGCAGTCACAAAAAATGAACGGGATACTCGGCATGGTCATATTGTCGTGCATAAGGATACATGCGTAGTAGCCTAGCACCCAAATGGAGGCCCAAATAATACCAAATAGTTCCACGGTAGTACTAGACAGTACCGAGTCCTTCCAAATGTTAGGGCCGATATTGATGGCGGACGTGTTGGATATGAAACCTTTGGCATATCCCAGGTAAGAGACAGTATAGTCATGCCCACTGTGCCGAACGCCCATGAGCTGTCCTGAAACCTTTTGAAAGACCCGTCCGCGCAGAGATATAGTGGCCTCCTGAGAGGCGGTTGTGAAACATTTTGGCCGAATTGAGCTGCAGGATGCAGCTTGACGCCCTTGAGGCCCTTCAGAGGCTGGAGGAAGTCCCCAAACTGAAGGATGGACTTCAGGACTCGTGTAGTCCCCGATGCCGCAGTCTGTGAACTGGGCGTCTTCGCTCCTGACCACGGCCATGGTGTCCAGGCTGATGGTGAGCTTCCCGCCGCTGACGGGGGCCATCGGGATGACGTTGTCTAAGACTGCTGGGCTGACTGGGTCGAGCTGATGTGACGACTGCTGCTACTGCGGTGAGGCGTTGCACGCTGCTCTAGAATCAAAAGAAGGATTGAATCCTGAACTGGATAAGTCCATGGCGAACTTGGTCTCACGGTGGGGAAGGTCGCCGTCCTCGTCGCATGCGATGTACTCGGCGACTCCCCAGGTGACTGTAAGAGGCCTTGCTCGTCCCCTAATGACCATTCAGCGCCTGGGGGAGGAAGAAATGGCTGCAGCTTGCCGTCGGCCGTCTCGATGGCTACCTCGTCCGCGGGCCGGATCTCGTCCCTGGGCTCTTTCTTGGGCGGCGACAGGTCTTCCAGAGTGAACGAGCGCTTCTCCGCACTGCCAGGCGCCACGTCCGCTCCATTGGGGGAGGTTGGTACTGCCAAGGCCTGCGCCTCTGACTGAAGGGACTGCACCAGGGAGAGCTGCTGCGCCAAAGTGTTTGGGGCCGGCGGAGGCAGACAGAAATTGGAAGTGGGACCTGGGATAACCTCCTGCTGGTCGTTGTTCTCCATTGGCTGTGTGGCTGCGAGCTGTGGTGGATTCACCTGAGGAGTCTCCTGCGACTCTCCATTGGGCCACGCACCAAGGGTCTTGGTCCAGAACTGCGAACGGGGTGAGGAATTGGGAGACCAATGGCTCGCCTTGAACCGGAGTAGGCGCGATTGCAGGAGCTGATGCTGGCTGGCTGCGCTGCTGCTGTGGCTTCTGAGTCGAACTGCAACTGGTCTGAGGCGGCAGGTGCTGCAGGAGCGCAGGAAGAGTCTCTGGGGCCGCTGGACCCTGCGTGCGAAACCCCACTGGATGTGGGGTGCCACCTGGAGGCTGATAGCTCTGGGGTTGCTGCGGGTGGGCTTGCATGTACAGGCACGTCAAAATCTGCTTGATCGTCGCATCCTGCTGGGCCATATGGTCCTGGAGGCTGGAGACTGCCTGCGCAACCGTGCTGTTGGGATCTCCAGGGTGGCCGAGATGCATAGACTGTGGCGGAGGAGGTGTAGGAGGCAACCAAACATTCGCACGCTTCCGTGTAGGCGACTGCGCGGGCGCGGCCGATGTGGACGAAGGCCTGGCGCTTGTGGGAACGTCGGACATGCCCGCCTCGGTGTCGGCCTCCTCCTGGTAGAGCTGCTCCAACGCCTGCTTGAGCGCGTCCACGTCGTAGACAATGGTATTGGCCTCGGACTGGAGGTCGTCTACTTTCTGAATATCGGCCGCTTTGGTGATTTTATTCTCGATGTGTTTCTTGACGGCTGCGATCTGCTTGTCTAGTTGCTTGAGTTTCGAGATGATGAACTTTAATACCGCAGTTTCCTGAATGATTGTTGAGGCGTCTCTTCCCGCGGCTCTGCTGGCCTTTGAGTAGGGAGGCAAGGGAAGTGACGGATGTTGTTCTTCATCTCCGAGCGGAAGAGGGGCTGCAATTCTTGAGAATCGGCAGGCAATAGCGAGGGCGTTGATACGCGTTCTCTGGACTGGCTGGCATGATGCGGGCTACAATTCTTCCCAACTCCATCTGCTGAGCCTTGACAGCCTTGGCAGTCTCTGGTTTGATGTCTCTGCCTCTGCTGGGAGCCCGTCTGGATGATGCCTCTCAGGATTTCGTGCCACATGTGCAGAAAGAAACACTTCAAGTTGGGAACCTGCACCTGATATTGCGAGCATTTCCGTGTGTTCGGCATGCCTGCGGCACCGAACAGGAAGTTCACTGGCGAGGAAAGGAAACGTAGCTGAATAGACCGCGTGCTTTGGCGCAAGTCTGGGAGGCGAATTCACGTCGGGCGTCCCCCTGATGGACGTCGCACGGCGGCGGAAACCTCGGTTCGAAATCCCGCGACAAGGATTTCGAGCCTTGAGCCAAAATGGTTTGAGCTAAGATGGCTTGAGCTTGAGCCGAAATGGCTACGGACCTCCTGCTGCTGCTAACGGTTGATGAAGGTGATCATGTACGGACCTCCTCCTCCTCCTCCTCCTCCTCCTCCTCCTCCTCCCAGGGCGATCCTGGAGACAGACCGGCACCGGAGCCCTGGTGGCGCGGAGGCGCACCGCTTTTCAGGGGCCGCCGTTGCCCAAACCCGACGGCGCGCTGCACTGCCACGGCGGCGGCGTGCGCAGCTGGCGCGGCAGCGGCAGCCGCTGGGCCCTGCTCGGCGGCGCCCGCGCCGCCGCCGGGCCAAGGCCCCCGGCTGCCGAGGCCGTCTTCTGCCTCGAGGGTTCGCAAGCTCGCGGACAGCTCCGGATCCAGAGGCGCACGCCGAGGCTCCGAAAAAGTCGGGACAGCCAGTCTTTGCCGTTTTCGGCCTCCGGGGGCCCTCCACGGGGCCGTCGAGCAAAAGCTCAGGACGAAAAGCCAGCCGTGGGGAAGCGGTCCAGGGCCCACGCAGCGACAGAGATTGGAGCGCCGGATATCTGGGCTCGAAAGTTTGCAGAAGGTTCCGGATATCCCCAGTAGGAGGTGTTCGACCACTGCTGGTTTCCATCAGTTGCGCCTCGTCGGGGGCGCCCCGGGGATGCCGGAAGCGTGCCAAACGGCCGCTCGAGGCCCGAGTCATGGCCGCCAGACAGGCGACAGGGGACGGGGCCCATCTCTCCCCAGATGTCTGGCGGCTCGAAGAGATCGAGGCGGCCAGTCATCCGCCACTTCGGCTTTATTCGTCACTCTGTCGTAGCGGGGTGGATCTGAAGAGTGGGCGTCAGGCGGCTGGGGGGGGGCGTCGGCGTGCGGGGTGGAGCCGACGGGCCGCCATGCCAGGACCTTTTTGAGTTCGCGGGGCGGGAGCAAGCTGGGGACTAGCAGCCAAGCGTCCGCGTCGGCACATGTCTTGGGGGCTCGGTGCGGAGGGGGGGCCAGCTTTTTTGCCCGCGGGCGGAAAGCATCATATCCGCATCAACGGCCCCGCGGGTCGGGCTCCTGAGCTGCGACCCTGTGGATGCGGGGCGTCTTTTCGCGGATGCCCCACACGACTTATCCATGCGACCGCGTATGCAAGGGATCGCGCCTTGGAGTCTAAGTCGCGAGGGCGTGCATGTGGATGCGCTCGCCGTTCGTGAGCAGGGGGGGCCCCAGCGTATGCTTCGCAGAGAGCCTCCAAGCAGTGATGGCAACAGCGCCGACCGAGTCATGCCTCGACAGAATTCGCTCCGCCAGATCTCTGGTCGAGGCTGTACACGGAGCTCAGCCCGGTCTTCGATGGAACATAATCCTGTACAGAGCACGAGGTTTCCAGAGGTCCGCGCAGGTTTCTTGGGTCGGCGCTGGGCGGCCCCCCTGACGGCGCCCGCGGGGCCAGCGCGGTGCGCGCGCCGCGCGCAAGGAGGGTGGCAGCCCCCCCGGCGCCGCCCCTGGCGCCGCCCCTGGCGCGCTCCGCGCGCATTGCGTGCGCCGCGCGCCAAAGGGGGGGGGTCCAGCGCCGACCCAAGAACTCCGCGCGGAGCTCCGGAACGCCTGTGCTTTGTGCAGTGTGTTTCGTTGCGGCTTCTCGGGTGAGGTCTGCGGCGTGCTGAACGGCGGCGGGGGCTCCGAGTGGCTGAACTTCGGCCTGTGGACGCGCGACGGCATGGCCTACCCCGAGGCAGCAGCGGCGCTCGCCGACTGCGTTTCCGAGGCCGCGGGCGTGGCGCCGGGGGACGTGGTGCTGGAGGCGGGGAGCGGCCGCGGCGACAACGTGCTGCGGCTGCTGGAGCGCTTCGGGGCCTCCCGGGTGCT
The DNA here is from genome assembly GCA_963575745.1 of Prorocentrum cordatum. Lineage (NCBI taxonomy): Eukaryota > Dinophyceae > Prorocentrales > Prorocentraceae > Prorocentrum > Prorocentrum cordatum. Next base: position 43,084 of record CAUYUJ010004171.1, on the reverse strand, counting down.
CGGCCTCAACCTGTCGCCTGCGGAGACCGAGGCCGCCCGCGGGCGCCTCCGGGCCGAGGTCCTGGAGGGGAGGGCGTCGCTGCGCCAGGGGGACGTGGGCAGCCTGCTTGGCACAGTGGCGCCGGCCTCTGTGGATCGTGTCGTCGCCGTGGACTGCGCGTACCACTTCGTCACCCGCGCCTCCTTCCTGCGCTCGGCCTCTCGGGCGCTCCGCGACGGCGGGGGGCTGGCTGCGGCAGACATGTCTGGTGCGGAAACCGCTTGCCGAGAGACCTGCCGCCCCAATGTAATCACCGGGGCCGTCAGCGGCCAGGTTTGGGAGAGGGGTTTGTGGGCCTACTGGTGACTTTGGCATTGCGGATGCAAAGCCCACCGCTGGCTGTCATGCCGCACGGCGAACGGAAAGTTTAGTCTGTCAAGGTTCCAGGTCACTTTTGGGGCCCCAGAACGACGCCTCCGGCTTGCGACGAGGTCGCAAACGAGGTCAGGGCCATCGGTTTGCAAACCTAACATCGTGGCTGCTCCAGTGGCAGACGCGAGCATGCTGCAGGCCGCGGGGTGGCTGTTCGGCATCCCGGCCGAGAACTTGAGGACAGCGGCCGAGCTCGAGTCCGATTTCGTCCTCGCCGGCTTCTCGCAGGTGAGCATCGCTGACAGGACGGACGTGGTCATCGCCGGCTTCGCGGCCCACGCGCGTGGGCAGATGCTGCGGGGGGGAGCCGTCTCGGAGGAAGGCCTCTGGAGACGACGGCGGCTCGCCCGCCCATCCTTCAAGAGTTGGCCTCTGGATCCCCTCCGGGGTCCAGCTTGACCCACGCTTCGAACTGGATCCAGCCGTGGCCACGAGAAGCTCCCAGGAGGCCCGCAGAAGGCCACCGAGGATCCCGGGAGGGCCGCCCTTGCCTCGACCGGCCCTCCTCCGACCTTCGATGGGCTCGCGTTTCTGCTGGTGGGCGTCGTCATGACGTTGCTGACGTGGTCCGGCCTCTTCCGCTACGTGATCGCCAAAGGCGTGGCACGCTCGGCCGACTAGCCTGGCCAGTCGACCGTCTAGCTCCGGCGAAGTCCCGAAATCGATCGGAGGGGACACGAATCGGAGAGAGAGAGAGAGGTAGAATGAGAGAGAGAGGGGGGTTGGGGGAAGAAAAACACACACACACAAAAAAATGCTTCGAGCGATCCCCACCGAAACCTTTGGCGTTCGGTCCCAACGGTGCGCGCGCCTTCTGGAGGGATGCGCGCAGTGCCCGGCGTTGCTGTATTCAAAAGCGCTGGACAGTACTCCAGGGAGTCACTCTCTAACCTACTATGTCTATGTATGTTCTCGACGGGCCGGCGTGACGTCGTGACGCCTGCGACACCGTCGAGTTGCGGCTACTGTATACGCGATGTTGTGCTAAAGTGTGTGTGTGCGTGTGTGTGGTAGGATCCTGCCCCGACGTAGAATATGACGCTGTGTTCTCTGATGTTATGATATCGACGGGCCAGCGTGACGTCGTGACGCCTGTCACGCTAGAGACATTGTCGTATCGCTCATTGATGTGACTCTTGATTCCTGTGGCGACGCTGACTAAAGTGCACGTACGGTGTACTATGTTACGATATCCCTCTGCCCTTCCGTTATCTCATTCGTGAAAGTATGTTCTATCATGCACGTTTTTGCCTCAGTATGATTTGGTACGTTATGTGATACCCTTTGGCACCATTTTAGAGCATGCTATGTTTTCTCAGTTGATGTTATAATATGAGATCTTCCGTGATAGTGTTGCCGGCTCGGTTCAAGATAGTAAATTATGCTATGATGTCTTATTGTAATTTGGTATGTCTTGTTCTGCACTACTGCCGCTTCTGTTTTCAAAAACGGTTCAACCGTGTTCCATGATGTTGTGATCGGTTTCATTACGTTATGTTGTTGTATGTCGTCTTCTGTTGTGTAATGTTATGCTCTGGTATGTGATGGGATGTTTTGTTTGTGGACGGCTCGGCACAATAAAGTATGACCCGCTATGCTAATTGTAACGATATGCTAGATTGTCGTGCCATGATACGTTTTGCGATAAAGTGCACTGATATGGGATGTTATGCCAAGGTGTATTATGGTGTCATCGGTTGTGTTATGTTATGTTATGTTGTGGTATGTCGCCTTCTGTTCTACCATGTTATGATATGACGTGTTTTGTTATGTTGTAGTCTGCTCTTTGTGTGTCAGGTATGTTATGTTATGGTATGATATGTTATGGCATGTTCGTGAATATGTTATGTTATCGCATGGTGTGACATGTTGTGTTCAGGCAAGGTCGCCGCTATGCTCTGCTGTGGTCTTACGATATGTTTGGTGGCGTTGTGCCATGGTATGATCTGTTATGCCAATGTGTATTATGTTATGATCGGTTATGTTAAATTATGTCATGTTCTGGTCCTGGTATGTTATGTGATATGCCGGTGAGATTGTTCTGTTATGTTCTGCCATGTTCTGTGATGTTCTGGCTCTGTTCTGTCATGTTCGCGGAATACCAGGGATTCTCAGGACAACTTGGGGTCTGGCGGCCGCGGTATGCAGGGTGTGTTTTGTCGTGTTTGTCGAGGGCGCGAGGCGGCATAACAGGGACACTCGGGACAACTTGGGGTTTGGTGGCCGCGGCATGCAGGGTGTGTTCTGTCGTGTTTGTCGAGGGCGCGACGCACAATGACCGGGACACTCGGGACAATTTGGGGTCTGGCGGCCGCGGCATGCAGGTGTGCTCTGTCGTGTTTGTCGAGGGCGCGAGGCGGGATAATTGGGACTTTCGCGACAATTTTGGGTTCGGCGGCCAAGCAATTGATGAGAAGCACGCCGTGACTTTTGAGTTTCGTAAGTCCATGCCAAATGATGTACTTACGTTTTCGCGACCCCACGCGATACCGACTTTGGTATATTGATCGGTTCTTATATTTAAGCTCATTGAGACCCACTTGCTGGTATCGGTCTCAATTCACAACAGTTTCGATCTCTTACACCTGGCTTTGATTCAGAGGATACGCAGGGAGCCTAGAATCAAATTCGGAAACAAATCGCTATCATGAAAATATTGCGGCCCAGCAACTTGCCAAAAAGTCCTTAAGACAATTCTTGTGGAACTTGCGCTAAGCCAAATCATGAAGTATCGCATTAATGATTCATTATTATTCGCGCGTGTTGGATTTTCTTCCGATATCGTTTTTTGTTTAAAAAACACTCAGTCAATTTACGCGGCCCACTTTATAACAACAAATTGTCTAATGCCATTTATTGCCAATCATTCCGGCATTCACCACGGAGACGACCTGCCAGACCAACAATGTCGAAATGCTTATCAATCGCGACTCCATGATGAAGTAATGTTTGGCGCGTGAACCCCACGTGGCGTATTGGTTCCATCAGGACGCAACGGAATAGTTTATGAATGAACGGTGGTGGTAGCCAGAAGAAAACAGCATCAGCGATGAAAGCGTGGATTGCTTCCAACCAAGATGGCCCCAAGAGGCGCGCTAAGGCTCCCAAGGGGCCCCCAAAAGAGCAACCGAAAAGGCACCCGAGAAGCAAGAAACTCCCGAACGGCTCCACAGAGCCCAAGATGACCTCGAATATAATTCAGATATTACAATTTTAAATGCTCCAATTGGTCCCAAATCCGTTCCACAAGACAGTTACCTCTATAGGCATCGTTTCTGGATGGGCGGCCGTGCACATGAATGACACTTCCCCGCGGAAGCCGGCGGAATACCGCAAGCAATCCTTTGCAACATTTTATAAACAATTTCTTTATCGACGGTCAAATCACAATTTCACTTAGCGGAATTGAAACCAATCGATCTCGCAATCGAACCCACAATCGACGCGAAATACAAAATAAACAGCAATTTCCGAATCAACTTCGGAATGGGATATTTTGTCAAACGGAACAGGGCATCAATTGGGTTCTCCTTCTCGTGAAAAATGATCACAAGTTGCATTCCAAGGGGCTGATGAAGGACCCTCTGACACATCGATCCCCTTCCCAAAACCTCAGGGAGGGAACGGAATGTTCTCTCCCCGCAGAAGATAGAAATGTTAATTGATTTATTTGTCGCCCAATGGTCGGATTCTTAAACGATTGAAACGCAATTCGCCTCATAAGCCAAAAATGCGAACGCGGGGGGGCACAAGGACACTTCAAGGGCACGTCAAGGGCACTTCAAGGGCACCACACCCCATACCCTACTTCCTATTCTGTATCACTCATCTTTTACATCCCATTTATAGGCCAAAGAAAGAAATTGGCTTGCACAGCCCCTTGAACGAGTTGGACGACGACACATAACTCGCACGCCTTCGACCACCGCCTCCTGTTCCTCAATTCTGAGACACCCTGCAGCTGATGAAAAAAAAACACGAAGATGACGATGAGGAGCCAGTTGCAACGAAATCGCGATGGAAAATGTCCAAGACGCAAATGGGTCCTACAATGCGCGTGGTCCAGGACGTAGGGTACGATATGAAACAGATCAATGAAGAGATGGCTTCGATGTTTGAGAACATGAGCGCTCGGGCTACAGTTTTGTCCGAGGTTCTGAATCACAGACCACATTTTGAATCACAGACCGCGGGCGCCGAATCACAAACACTACACATTGAATCACAGACTGCGCGCGCCGAGTCCCAGACAGCACACATTGAATAGACCGCGCGCGCCGAATTACAGACAATATACCTTGAATCACAGACCGCACGCGCCGAATCACAGACAACAGATTGAATCATAGACCGCGCGCGCCGAATCACAGACAGCACTTATTGAATCACAGACTGTTCGCGCGACGTTACGCACAGCTGATCCGGCTGACCCGGCAGATCCGGCTGATCTGGTGATCGGGCAGTGGATTTGATGATTCAGCGACTTGGTGTCGTGGCCAGCTGATTTGGTGATCAAGCTGATCTGGCCAACTAATATGGTGATCCGGTGTTGTGGCCAGCTGATGTGGTGATCCAATGATTGTGGCCAAACCGATTTGGTGATCTATCCGGTGATCCGGTGACCCATGCGGGCGGCATTGTGGCCTTCGGCGAAGTTCCTTATGAGGCCGCGAAGCGTGTGAGGGGTATGACGAGATTGGTGTAGATGAAGCATGTGGGCGGTGGTACTGGCCTTCGTTGGAGCCTAACATGTGTCGCATGAATGTAGAGGGAGCCGTTGTTTCAGAAACATTTGGGGATGAGGAGGGGTAGTTTTCTGCACGAAGAGGAGAATTTCAGGGCAACTCTATTACCCCCGGAATATTGCCAATTTTTCTGTTCCCGCAATTTGTCCGACGAGATGGACGACCAAACTTCCGGCAAGAAATGCCATGATGCGAGCGGCATTTCACGATTTGATTTGATATTTGAAAAAGGATGGTCAGTGGAGCATCCGATATGTAATCGTTAATGTGCGCAAAGCTTTCTGTATGGGTATTTTCTTTTGCGAGCAATTCATAAACAAAAAACACTCCGTATTGATCGCTTTCTTACGGAATGTCACAGCGACGTATTCCGTGGGCAATGCATGTCGACACCATCACCGGAAATTTAGATGGGATATAGCGAATAAATCAAACATGTGCCCGCCATGCATTGTTGAATACGTCAGGTTTATTAATTGCCAGGAGCGTTGTTCGCCGGAATTCTGTAAGAGAACACATGGCTTGCTGACCAATTACACGGCGGCCTTTGGCGAGCAATTCGACAGTTGGCCCGCGAACAAGTCAATCCAAACCAAAGATTCGAATGGGGAGTTAGCTGGAAAGCAAAGAACGCGGCATGCATTGGCAGATCATTTTGAGCATGCGTAATGGAAACCACGGGTCTTAACAACAAATCGTGTGGGAGAGGCGTCTCACATCAATGCGGACGTTTTTACAATGGAAAAGCCGACCACCGTTCTCAAACAATTGTCGGTTAAGAAAATTGCCAGAATTGATGACAGACCTCTCGAATTCTTCACGCTTCGCGTATCCCCACTAGCCCATCTCAAAACAACAACTCTTGCGAAGCATGCCGACAATCGTGTTTTTCAAGCGTGTTTCCGCCTGCCCCCGCATATCTCCCCTGTTCTTCTTTCCTCCCGCCTCTTTGTAAATCCTCCTTGTGGTGGGAGCGGGAAAAGGACGAGGCAGAGGAGGAGGGAGAGAAAGCGCTCCTCGTGGTTTGAGTCGTTTGGGGTTTCTCGTCCTGGTGTGAGTCGTTCGGGCCCTTCTTCCTGGTGTGAATCGTTCGGGCTCTTCGTGGTGTGAGTCGTTCGGGCTCTTCGTCCTGGTGTGAGTCGTTCGGGCTTCTCGTGATGTGGGTTGTTCGGGCCCCTCGTCCTGGCGTTCCTGGTGTGACTCGGTCGGGCTCCTCGTGGTGTGAGTCGTTCGGGGCCCTCGTCGTGGTGTGAGTCGTTCGGGCTCCTCGTGGTGTGAGTCGTTCGGGCGCCTCGTCCTGGTGTGAGTCGTTCGGGCTCCTCCTTCTCGTGTGAGTCGATCGGGCTCTTCGTGGCGTGAGTTGTTCGGGCCCCTTGTCCTGGTGTGAGTGGGGCCTCTTCGCGGGTCCAGGGGCTTCCAGGAGCGTCTTGGGTGCCTCGGGGGAACCTTTTCGGGCCTCTTGGGGGCCTCTTGGAGGCCGTTTGGGGCGTCTTGGGGGCCTCTTGGCGGCCCCGGGGGCTTCCAGGAGCGTCTTGGGTGCCTCGGGGAGCTTCTTGGGGCCTCTTGGAGCCTCTTGGAGCCTCTTGGAGCGTCTTCGGCGCCTCCTGGGGCCTCTTGGAGACTTCTTGGGGGCATCTTGGGGGCCTCTTGGGCGCCTCTTGGGGGCATCCTGGGGACCTCTTGGGGCCATCTTGGGGCCTCTTGGTGCCTCCTGAGCGCTTCTTGGGGCCATCTTGGAGGGAATCGATCAAAGAAGAGGGGAGCTTTAATGAGCGCTGCCCCCTCAGAAGGGCAAAATGGGCCCAAAACCTTCGTAAAATCAATGATTTTGCCTTGAAGGAAGAGGGGAAAATTTAATGAGCGCTGCCCCCTCAGAAAGCCAAAATGGGGCCAAAATCGTAATAAAATCAAGGATTCTGGCTTCGCAGAAGAGAGAGGGTTTTTTCTGCCTCCTCCCGTCGGGGCCAGAATCCTCGTGAGGGGTGTCGTTCTTTAGCCCTCCCAGGAGTCGAAAATTACCCGCCCCCAGCGACCCGAGGAGAAACCTCTCCAGGCCTAAGGGGAGGGGGTAGGGGGAGGGGCAAACCCCTCCCCGAACGGGAAAAAAGAGGTTGAGAACAGAGCGGGCTCTCTCAACCACTCACGCCCAAAGGGCTGGTGGGATTTTGAAAATACTTGCTGCGTAACGGGGAACATTTGTCAAACATGTTGGGATCGAAACGACCCGCCAACACAATGAAAAACATCATGTGTCACGATGCTATACAACAAGAGTGTCGCCAACCTCCCGGCCAATTGCAAGCCAATTGTGTTTCTACCAAGTGATTATAAAGCTGTGGTTTCGAATGGTAAAGTTTATAAAACATAACGAACAAGTTTGCATCGTCAACACCGAAACAAACAATTCAATAACAAAAAAAACAAAAAATAAATTGCGCAAGGCTGCCCGTTATCCCCATATTAATCGTTCGATAATGATGATGATCTTCGTTGATCATACATGCGGGCATTGACGGCGCGGACTTCTTGTGCGCAGATGGCACAGTATTGGCGACCATTGAAGAAGGGGCTGTTCACGGGTCAGAAGCAATTCCCACCACATTTCTGGGCGTCGGTGGTTTAAGGGAGTTCCTCTTCCAACTTTGTTCTCTTGTTCTTTCCGAAACGCGCGAAGGCCGCCCTTCGGGACCACCACCTTCGGCGCGAAACTCAATGCGATCGGGTCCCATTCGTCCTTATAGAGTAGTCCCTCACGATAGCTGTAGCCTCCCATCATCTTCAACGCCACCGACGCACGTCGCGAAGCCTGGCGTCCTCCGACTCCGCGTGCAGCGAGCTCGGTCTTCAAGCCTTTGTGCATCTGCTCGTTCTGGACAATCGCGAAGCCTGCGACAATCCTCTCGCGCAGCGCCCTCGGGTACGGAGCTGAACGCCGCGTCGCTGCGCCGGTCAGCATCACTTGGTGCTTGACGTGGTTGCACAACCTCCTGATTTCCTTCAGCGCGTCGGTTTTCCCTGCGAAGACCTGCGGCTTCTAATGAGGCGCGCCGTCCTGAGAGCGATCGTTCCTGGCCGCGTGGAAACCGTCGAAGCCCAGAGTACAGGAGCACTCCATCAGGAAGAAAAGGTAACTCATCAGGGGGTTCTCGAACATGACCACCACGCCTCTCTGCAGCAAACCCAATGCGAAGATAAAGACAGACTGCGCCAACTTGTTGAAATACACGACCTCCTCGTCGGTCTCGTCGCCGTACGGGTTGTCTAAGCTGCGGGTCTTGACCGGGGTTGTCTTGGCGATGCTGAAGTTCGTGCGCGGGATTGCGAAGTGGTAGACGTCGCAAGGGTCGTCCAGGTGGCCCTGCATCCACTGGCGTGTGTGAGGGCCGCGGATGTCCATCCGCTCGTCGAGCCGCCTGTCGTAGCGCTCCGCTGACCCCCCAGCTACCTCCCAAACTCTGGATAGTATCGCGCCGGCCTCCTTCTCGGACTCCACGCCGCTGAACACCTCGCACAACCTCTTGCACTCCAGAGGGCGGTCGCGGAGTTCGGCAGGTAGCACCTCACCTCTCGTGGCCCTTGCACCTGTAGACCTCGGTGCCGTTGGGTAAACGCCTCACGAACTCGGCGGCGTGGCAGAACTCGCGAGACGGCCGCGAAGTCTCGCGCAGCAGCCTCCAGACGGTGCGAGTCAGGAAGTCCGGCCTGCGCGGGTGGACGTGGAACTGGAAGCCCTCGAAAGGATCGCCGTGCCGCCGGAAGAAACCCGTCCCGGACAACGGCCCTGAACCGACAGCGGGCTCCACCTCCACGGACTCAGTGGGACGCGCAAGCACAGCCTCGACATGAGCCCATGCTTGGCTCTCTGCCTTCTTCCGCCCAGCAAACGCCTCTTCGGAACCGTCGGCGACCCCGTTCGGCTTGCACTTGTGCCAGATGGTCTTCCTGCGCACTCCGTCGTTGCAGACCCGCGGCGTCCGGTACTAGGCGGTGAAATTCTCGCCGCGCTCGTCCTTGACATAAGTGATGCGGTAAGGTGGAACTCGCGGGTTTCGTGGGGGTCGAGGATCCTCCTCAGGCCCGGCCGCGGCAGACGATGCCGATGGCAGAAATGTCACCAGGGGGTGACGCGGATGACCCGTCCCACGAGCGCGTGTCGACAAAAACTGGGCGAACCTCGAGCGGGTCGCGGTCGGGGTCCACGACGCTGGTCACCAACTTGCAGAGGTTCGCCTCGACCTGGGGGTCGCCCTCCGCGCAGGCGCGCACGGACTGCCCAAGGCCGGCGTAAGCCTCCGGCTCAGAGTCAGAGTACTCCAAGTCCGCGCCGTCGGTGCCAATCTGATCGAGTGAGGAAGGCCACGTGACTTGATCATCAGCCTCGGCATCCCCCATGCCAGCGACGTCTGCAGCTCGATCAGGATATTCTGGAGCGGTGCCACGCTGCATCGGGCCCGCTGTGCCGACATGGTACTTCGACCTGGTAGAAGAGGAAGTAGAGGGAGCAGCCATCCGTTCTGTGGCTGGAACCACGTCATCGGTGTCGGCAAGCTTTACCTTGGCGAACTTCGCCTTCTGGGTCTCGTCGTCGACCTTGCCGGACTTCGGCTTGACTGGGGCGCCATCGATCTCCTCGAGAAACCGATCCATCTGCGCCTGCTCCTCTGTGCTCGTGGGCGCCGTGAACCAGCTCTTTCTCTGCGACGATTTTGAGCAATTGCTCCCTGTTTACTCCGACGTTCGTCCCATATATTCTCATAAATTTGTCATTCTGTACGCCCAACACCTTGAAACCGCGCTCGTGTAATGCCGCGTTTGATCGCCACGCTCCGGGTGCCATAGTCGCTAAATCTGGTGGGCATGGGCAAACGTCCCGCACCCGAAGATCGCCGGTATGAATGTCAATGCGGCATGTGTCATTGACGAAACCAAAAATAGCATATATTCGGCAGGCTTCATTCCGGATTCCGAATTCCATTGCCGAAATTAACCATTGCGGGATGTGCGGGATGTGAACCATCACCGTTTGATCGTTCCAATCGCAAGAACACTACTAATTCCGCAACAAAAGTGGATTTTTTTGTTGTTTTTTGTTTTTTTTTTTCGGGTTTTTCAATGGACAACGCTTGAAAACACCGCTTGGTGGGGATTACCCGAGGAGCTCTCTTTTAAGCCAATGCCTACGCACGCCACAGATTATTAGTGTTTCTCTTCTTTTATTTTGTTTATCCTCCCTCCTCTTTGTCTTCCTCCTCCATATGCACACAGCACGGTTTAGCACTTCACCCGTAATTTGTTTGTACTTTTGAGTCAAGCATGGAAAACAACAAACAAATTCTGACTACGACCCGCAGCGCGATTATTGCCAACACGGCGACGATCACGATCAACATTGCCAACTTTAAGCGGACGCCCACTACGTCCAACACGATTTTCCCCGTCCCCGGTCCCTCTCATTTTCGTTGCTCTTAGGCAAGCCATCCCTCCTCCCGTCGACCCATCGCCCGCATGCTCTCATGGATTTTTCTTTGTGCTGCCGTCCGCATGCGTTCCGCAAACCCAATATAGCGTTTCGTGGCCCTCCTCCCCTCCTCCTTGCGTTCCACCCACCCAATGCAACATTTCATAGCTCCGTCGGGAGCCCCACCGAAACCCCAATACTAGCCTTGTGCGTCTCGCACACCCAATACAACGCTCGTGGCCTCATACGGAACTCCACCAAAAATCACATTTACCGTCCGCATGCGTTCTGAAAACCCAATACAACATTGCGTGGCCCCTTGGGGGGTGCATTGAAAGTCCCAGTGCTATCCGCACACTCAATAAAGCGTTTCGTGACCGTCGTCTTTTTCCTCCTTACGTTTCATCAACTCAATACATAATTTCGTTGCCTCATGGGAGCCACACCGAAAGACCGTCCACATGCGTCCCGCACACCCACTACAGCGCTACGGACCCCATAAGAGAAACCCCACCAAAAATCTTAGTGCTAGCGTCTGCATGCGTCCCGCACACCCACTACAGCGTTTCCTGGCCTTCCTCTTCCTCCTCCCTACCCAGTCCAACATTTCGTTGCTCCGTAGGGAACTCCCCAATGCCCCAATCTGCATGCGTCCGGGAAACGTAATTTGGCATTTTCACGCGCGCAATGCAACGTTTCGTGGCCCCAAAAAAGGGGACTCCGTAGCCATTTTGGCTCAAGCCGTTCCCTGTTCTGCTCGCTCTCGTTTTGGGCCCTGCGGGAGGCCGCAGAGTTCGGGCGCTTGGGGAGATGGCTACGGTCGGCTGCCAAGCTGCCCCTGTGGCGGCCGAACAGCCTCGGCAGGCGGGAGGGGCCGCGGCTTCTCTCTGGCCAGCGCGCCGCGCTCGCCAGTGCGCTGCGCACAGTGCTGCCCAAGGGAAGCTGGCGGCTGCCTTGGCGAGAGTCGCCACGCTCGAGGCCGAGCTCGCCGACTGCCGCGCGGTGCGTGGGGAGGCGGCGGCGCAGGCCGTGCGGATCGCGGCTCTTCCGCTCGGCAGCCAACAAGTCCCCGACGACGTCCTGGTCCAGGAACTCGCGACGCGTCTGGCCCTGGCCGTGCCTGTGCTGATGGACATGCTCGCCGACCGCCGCGCAGCTGCAGTTGGCGCCGCTGTCCCTCGCGCTGCCCCCGCCGCGCCGCCCCCCTGTGGCGGCAGCAGCGGGACGCAGTGTGGCACGCTCGGCGCGGACGTCAGCGACGAGCTTACATCGTCGCTCATTGTTGATGGGGCCGCTTCCTCGGGAGCATGCAGGCGCGCTTCGCCGCTGGCCACCGCCAGGCGGAATGCTGGCATGCATTGCGCTTCGAGGAGGGGCGCATCAATTGCGAAGATGAGGTTGACATCGCTCAACCGACTGCAGCGTAGCGGTCCAGGTTGTCGACCTCGGCAAGGACGCGATGCTGGTGGTCGCGGTCGTGCTGCTCTTCCTCAGCTTCGCCCTGCAGGTGCAACGGTTCCACACCGCCGCGTGCCTGCCCAACGCTCGGCGGCCGAGGGAGTGGAGACGGGCTGGTGTGTGGCTCGCAGGCGCGGGCGCAGCCTGCCCGCTGGCACGTCCTTCGTGCTCGCCGAGCTCGTGCGCAGAGCGGGTCATCCCACTGCGGCCCCGCTGGCTTCTGGGCCGCTTTGGTGGCACGCTGGCGTCGAGGGATTGGATGACTCGGCCTTGGCAAGGCCTGAGAGCAGCGGCGGCTTCGGCGAGCACCCTGCCCCCCGGCCTTCTGAAGGTGGCGCTGTTCATCCTCATCGCCTCCTTGATCCTGGTGGGGCGTGTAGCACTGCCTGCACCTCCTCGCCTGCTGCTTTCGCGGACCCCTCGATCGTCACGGAGTACTTGCTGGCCAACGAGTCTGCCGTCCTCAGCGGTGGCAGCGAGAGGGCCGCTGGCGACATCGACGGCGAGTTCAGCATGCAGGAGGTCGGCTCCCGCAACCAGGACGGCGACAGGTCCTTGGCCTCGGATGCCGTGGCGCACGACGGCTTCGACCTCTCCCCGCACCTCGGCACGGACGACGGCGTGGAGGCGGCTAGGCCCCAGCGCAACGGCGGCAGGAGCCTGGACGACGACGCCCTCATCACTTCGCCTCCCTCGGGCTCCTGCTCCTGCTCTGGCGGCGGGGGAATCGATGAGGAGGACGGCGTGGGCGGCGTTGGTGACGGCTGCACGCTCCACGGCTCGGAGACGGTGGCGCGCCAGGAGCCCGCGCGTGGGCCCAAGAGGCTCCTGGCTCTGCGCCGCCACGTCTTCGCGGGATGCGTGGCCCTCACGGTTGACCGCGACATTCGGAGGCCGGGCTGGCAGGGCGCAGGCGGCGACGACGCCCCTCCAGCTCCCTCAGCCTCCGAGCGAGAAGCTGGGCGCCTCTGGCTCCGCGACACGTTCGGGCCTGGCTCCCCGTGGAGGACGTGGGCCAGGCAGGAGCGGCGGCGGAGGCGCGAGGCTCAGCTCCAGCAGTAGGCGGCGGTCGACGCTTTCTCTCTGGCGAGCGTGCTCTGCGGTGCAGTCAGCCTCGCTTGCCTTGCTTGACGGCTTCTGAATTTGTCTGTGCATGATAAGCCCCAGGGTGATAGGATAAAAAAAGGGGGCTCCACCGAATCCCTCAGTGGGACCGTCCGCGTGCGTCCCGGAATCCCAATTCGGCACGCCATCCACACAATACAGCGTTCCCTCCCGCCCTCTGCAGCGCTTCGTGGCCCCATATGGGATTTTACCAAACCACATATTCACAATTACAACACACACAATTGCATATGGTTGGGAACTTCGCCAGGATAATCCCACCAGCCCTCTGGGCGTAGGTGGTTCAGAGAGTTTCCTCTTCCATCTTCCCTCTTCCCCTTCGGAGAGGGGTTTACCCCTCCCCCTACCCCCTCCCCTGGACCTGGACGGGGGGGGGCGCGAGGGGTTAGAGCATCCAAGATGGCCCAAGACGGCTCCAAGTGGGCCTCGGAGAGCCCAAGATGAGCTCCAAGATGGCTCAAGATAGCCCAAGATGCCTCAAGATGGCTCCCAAGATGCTCCAAGAGGCCCCAAGACTGCCCCAACACGGCTCCAAGTGGCCTTGGAGCCTTTCAAGGAGGCCCCCCAAGAGGCCAAAATGGCTCCAACGCCGAGGAAAATCAATGATTGTTGCTTTCTCGCCTTTTCGCTTCCGATGGCCATTCGAAGCCTCAAGATGGCTCCAAGATGGCCCAAGAGGGTCCCAAGAGGCCCAAGATGGCCCCCAAGAGCGCCCCAAGAGCGCCTCAAGATGGGCCCAAGAAACGATTTTTGAGGCTCCCGAGGGGCGACGCTAATTGCGACCTTCCCCTTCTTTGATCGATCGTCTCCAAGATGGCTCCAGGAGGCGCCCAGGAGGCCCCAAGAGGCGCCAAAATGGCCCCAAGATGGTCCCAAGATGGCTCCAAGAGGCCCCCAAGAGACCCCCAGAGGCTCCTGCAGCTGACGGTCTGAAAAAAAAACTGCCGGCCAGAGGCTCCAAGCTGGCCCAAGAGGGCCCCAAGAGAGGCCCACAATGGCCCCAAGACGGCCCAAGGAGCGCCCTAGAGCGCTCCAAGAGGGGTCCAAGAGGCGATTTTTAGAGCTTCCGAGGGGCGGTGCTAATTAAAACTCCCCTTTTCTTTATTCGATCTCCTCCAAGATCGCCTCCCCCCCCCTCCTCCCCCCCTCCCCCCCCTCCACCCCCCCACCCACCCCCTGTCCATGAGGCACCCAAGACGCTCCAAGAGGCCTCTAGGACCGCCATGAGGCCCCCCAAACGTCCCAAGACGCGTCCAATAAACTCCCAAGAGACATCTGGGGAGACTCCGAGAGGCATCCAAGAGGCCTCTGGCCATTCTGCTCGCCCTTTCCTTCATCTTCCTCCTTCTCACTCTCCTCATCCTCCTCCTCATCCGCCTATTCCTTCTTCTCCTTCCTCCCTCCTCCCCCTTCCCCTCCTCCTCCTCCACTTCCTCCTCCTTCTCATCCTCCTCCGATTCGTCCTCCATCCTCCCCCTCTTGGAGTAAGACGGGTCCCCAGCCCTTTGAGACTCTGCATGCTCCCTCACTTCCCTGATCACTTCAATTCCCCTGGGCATCATTTCTGGATGGGCTGGTGGGGATACTGTTTTGATTCGCGGCCCGCAAGCAGAAGTCCAGAGGGCGGTCTGACCGAGGCTGGGGCACAGCGACAGATAATTGGCGCGACACCGCTGGTGGGGATACGAGAAGCGTCTAGAATTTCTTGTGGACTTGAGAATTTAAGCCTGGGATACGTTTGATGATAATTTCTTCTTTTGAGCCTGGGATAATTGAAAATTGTTCGCCAAGGTAACTTCTTTGGGGGAACTTCGTTGTTGCCATTGCGGCATTGGATTACGGTTCTTTGGCTTGTAATCGTTTGTTTTGGCAACCAGCTTGGGCGGATTTTTCGCGGAATCTCAGCCGGAATTTCAAATTTGCGTAGATAGCTTCTGATGAACGCCGTGAAAAAAAAAAACTTTATCATATATGTCGTGGCGTTTGCGGAAAATTCTTAATTTGTAAGGTCAAAACGCAGCATGCGAATAACGAACCGATACCGTAACCGTTGATTCAATGCAACGCGCGACTCAGAATACGCATTTTTCCTCTCTGAAATGGGCAAGAGGCGGGAAGCACACTAAATACAGCGCTTCGTGGCACCATACGGAATTCCATCGGAAGCTCCAGTAGGGGTGGCCACGTGCGTCAACCACACGTAATACAGCCTTTCCTGTCCAATGGGGCCGTGTGCGCCTGGGAAGCCCATCGCCCAGCAACAGAAGACAAATCATATGTCATGCATGTACGTCGTTAAACGAACCATTCTGCATAACCGGGCTTTGATGCCCCTCGTAAACCTATGCGTGGGCCATACCAGTGAGGCGTGATGGCGCGAACGGGGTCTGCCGCTGCTTCCATGTCGGAGTTCGCCACTGGATACTACACAACTTTGTGCACCAAGCGTCGGACTGGGACGCGATTGTGCTGCTAAGGCCCCCACTGGCGAAAGGGTCGCGCGTTGCCTCCGCCTCCGTGGTTGCAGCCGCCCGTGCACGCGAACGCGGTCAGGATGGCTGCGGTGCTCAAGCACATCTTTCTACAACCAGAGTCAGCGTCTTTCCAAGTCTGCACTCAGAATACAAATAAGCACATGGCACTAAAAGGAAGTCTTGGTTACATCATGGTCAGGATGACTTGTTGTGGTTGAGGGCTAGCCACCACTCCCTTGTTTCCTTTCCCACCCCAGTTGCGGACCCTCGGGTGTGGGTGAACAAGGTCAAGTCATCGCCGCAGGCATGGAAACGTACCTTGGCTGAGGCGCGCAAAGCTTGCGTCGAAAAGGCCAGATGGCGCTCGACGGCAACAAAGTGTTGTCGAATTCGCAGAGAGCGGGCCTTCCACCGGCCCGAGATGTTCAAGACGACCCGCACGTTCCAGAAATAAATTGCCCATTTTGTGAGTTTAAAACCTTATCCGTCCCGTCATTGGATGCACGCGTTCGTTCTTTACGCGTTGCGGTGACAGGGCTGGCAAGACGGCGCGTGTCTGGACCGACAAGCGCCGCTTGCCGCCGAACCTTCTCCTCGAGGTCTTCTTCTCAGACATGTCTCCTCGTGGAGACCTTCTTGTTTGACTTGATACACGTGCCTGTTCTTCCAAGTGAAGACAAAACAGGTTGGCTCTGGAGGAGCATCAAGTCAACCAGCAAGCACGTAGGAACAGGTACTCCACCTCACATGCAGATGTGCCGTCACGTGTGCTTCCAGGTCACATCGATCCAATCGCTCGGATGGCGCAGGACATGTAGACACGTGAGCAGGCTCAGTTCTATATATACAGAACACGCTCCAGCACGTCACAGGATGGTCTAGGCAATGGCTCCAACAATTTGAGGTAAGACAGCCAGCTCCTGGATCCGCCCGTGGTGTTTAATCATAGAGACTATTATTCCTAATGTAGGGTTCCGAGTTTTGTCTAATGATATCATCATCGACAAAGAGGCAAGCGACCTTAGCAAACCAACCACAATTAGTCTATGGAGTGAACACATTAAGGCACATAGAATTGCTGCAGTAGGAGGGGGACCTCCGTGCGAAACTTTCTCGGCAACACGTTGGAAGGACGGGGGTCCCCCATCCGCTGCGTTCCTGGGCTGCTCCATGGGACATAGAGGCCATCACCCCTAGGCAGCGGCTTCAGGTTCAGATTACGAACCTTCTATTCATGCCACACATCGAGCTGCTCCCAGCATGTGCTGAGGGATGTGGATGGGGAGAGCATCCTGCTCGCCCCCACTTGGAAACCTAGGGCTGTTCCTTCGTGGAGCTTTAGGCCTGTCAAAGCTCTCGCCAATGCCCCGTGTGCCTCATATACCGAATCTGACCAGTGCGAATTCGGACAATTAACGGGCAAAGCACCCGCATGTATCGCTATACGTCTAGGGTCATTGCATGACATGCTGCTGAACACTCCTGGAGGCGGGAAGTGTAGCCACGGACCCAGAGCTCACAATGTTTGCTCGGATGGGAGCCTGACAGGAAGATTTTCAGAACTGCTCCCAAGAAGGTCTACCCTGAGGCTATGTGCAACGTCCTAGTTCAGGCGCTTTTGGATGCAGTGTTACCTTGTGTAGAGAGCTGTGTTCAATATTCAGACCACTCAGAGACTCTAGCTCTCGCAGGTTTTTTGTTGAGTCTGTTCGGGGTCCTTCGGAAGTTCCTGAGATGGGTCCTGATTTCGCCGTGGCCAGATCGACTAAGAGGAGAGTCGACCATTGCACGCATTAGGAAGGCTCTCGACTTGAACACAGGTGACGAGCCGTCCAATGAGGATCAAGATTTGGACAACTCTCATTCGATTGCTGTCCTCTCTGCTGTGGAGGCTCGGCCGATTTTGCCTTCCCAGGTCAGACGAGATGAGTCCACCTCGCCAGTTGTACCTCACCCTAGACCTCCATCCACCCTGTCTCTCGCAGTCAGTGCTTGATAGAATCGCAGCTAGCTAATCGAGCAGAAGCTCTCAGACGAAGAAGGGCTCGAGAGTCTGATGCAAGGCGGCTCCCTAGTTCTTCCATCAATATGTTCGGTGAGCGTCCTGGCGACTGAGTTCGATGAGCAGAAATTTAGTCCAGGCTGATTTGCATCAATGGTTTCGAGCTGCTACACGCACTTGACATGAGGAGGGGGGATGGTATTGGTGGTTATTTAGATGTGTGTTTTTTTATGGTTTTCGGCACAAGTTTGCCTTGCCAGGCTTGTGCAGCACGGATCGCGTCTGTGCGCCGTCAAGCAGGCTTTTCTTACACGTCTTTTTTCTTTTCTCGTGAATGAGGGCAGGCAGTAGCAGCAGCAGCAGCAGCAGCAGCAGCAGCAGCAGCAGCAACAACAACATGTTTGTGCTTCATGTCTTGCTCTCTCTTCCCGTGCCATCCGTCCTGATGGGCGGGTCGGGAACACCAACTTCGGCGAGGCGCGCCGCACCCGCCTGCCGCCGCCGCCTACATAAGGAGGAAGGTTGAGGTTTGGATGGGGGTGTTATTTTCATGATTGGGAGGTGGTGCTTTCTCTGGGCGTCCAGTGCCCTTTGCGGTTTCGTCTCGGTCTTCCTTAATCGAGTGCCTGTTTTTACCCTCCGAGGGCCCCTCAAGATGGGCTCGTCGATCCTTCGGCCTGCATCGAGCAAGCCTGTGGCCTGTTGAAGCCCCTTTGGCTTCGACACGCCGCCGGCAATAACTGACTGCAGCTCTTTCGCGGCCATCCGATCCGATCCTCCTCCTCCTCCTCCTCCTCCTCTCCTCCTCCCCCCTCCTCCTCCTCTCCTCCTCCCCCCTCCCCCCTCCTTTCGTGGCCCCATGGGGAGCTCCACCGAAGGCCCCAATGGCAAAGTTCGCATGGTGGCCCCGCCCCATTTCGGAGCACCGCTCACACGGTTCGTGGCCCCGTACGGAGCCAAACCGAAGGCCTCGGTGGCAAAGTTCGCATGGTGGCCCCGCCCCATTTCGGCGCACCCCTCACACGTTTCGTGGCCTCATAGGGAGCCAAACCGAAGGACTCGGTGGCAAGGTTGGCATGGCGGCCCCGCCCCATTTCGGCGCACCCCTCACACGTTTCGTGGCCCCGTAGGGAGCTCCACCGAAGGCCTCGGTGGCAAAGTTCGCATGGCGGCCCCGCCCCCTTTCGGCGCACCCCTCACACGTTTCGTGGCCCCATAGGGAGCTCCACCGAAGGTCCCAATGGCAGGGTTCGCATAGCGCCACCGCGCCCACTTCAGCACACCCCTCTCACCAGGGAGCTCCATCGAAGGCTTCACTGGCAGGATTCGCATGGCGCCATAGCACCCATTTCGGCACACCCATCACGCGTTTCGTGGCCCCGTAGGGAGCTCCACCGAAGGCGGGGCTCACAACTGCGGTACCCACAATTGCATATGGTTGGGTCCTTCCCCAGCATAATTTGGTGATGTTGTTTAAATCCTACAATGACTGGAATCCATATATTGTTATTCTTATTTTGTGGATGCGATTATGTGTTTATTGTAGTTGCTTTTGCGTTATGGGTGCCTTTCCATCCGGCATATAATAACAACCCCATCACATACAATGATTTCCGTGGCAACTCGCGTAAAAACATAAAGCCCAAATCACATGCTGATGTATTCGTGATTTTGCACGTTTTTTGTTGTGTTCGGCACGTGGTGATTACAAACATGATGCGTACATTTGCTTTCCCGAGTTGAACAATTGCTGATTGCTTTGAAAATTGGGTTTTGTTTGTTTTTGGGCCGTGCATCCATCTCTGGGTTTATTGCATGGTCCTTCGGATTGGGATGATCGTTTCCATGCTGCCACCCCTGGGCGTTTTGAATTTTGCCCTGTACCAAAACCAAGCCTTGTCTTCCATGATCGTGTCGGGGCCGATCTTTTCTCGCGGGCTAGCCGTTGCGATAACCGCATTTTTGGAAAACGACAACCGCGATTCGGGCACCGAAATCGCCTTCCCCTGAAAAAACGAAACGCCAATATCATAGTCTCTGCCGGAATCTTCCGGGGAACAAACAACAAACAATATATACAACATAATGATGAAATCATGCCTGAACCGCGCGCGTCGATCACTAATACATTTCCCACGACATCGCAGAATTTGGACTCATTCTCCATTTGCAAGTATTCCGTGTATAAAGTCTGGAAGGCGTGAATCATTATTATTGTCTTGTGGTTCTGAAGAATCTGATAATAAACGTTCTGATAAATCTTGGAAGGCGTGAGTCGTTCTCAACCATCCTGTGGTGTTGGGCCTTCGTCTTGAAGAGACGGTCCCCGCGTTCTCCTCCTTCCGCCTCCTCCCTCCCTCCTCCTCCCCCTCCTCCCTCCTCTCCCTCCTTCCTCCCTGCGTTTCACCCACCCCATACACCGTTTCGTGGCCCCGTAGGGAGCTCCACCAAAGGCCCCTGTGGCAAGGTTTGCATGGCGGCCCCGCCCCATTCTGGCGTACCCCTCACACGGTTCGTGGCCCCATAGGGAGCTCCACCGAAAGCCCCGGTGGCAAGGTTCGCATGGCGGCCCCGCCCCACTCTGGCGCACACCTCACACGGTTCGTGGCCCCGTAGGGAGTTCCACCGAAGGCCCCAATGGCAAGGTTCGCATGGCGGCCCGCCCTATTTTGGCGCACCGCTCACACGTTTCGTGACCCCATAGAGCTCCACCGAAGGCCCCAATGACATGGTTCGCATGGCGGCCCCGCCCCATTCTGGCGCACCTCACACACGGTTCGTGGCCCCGTAGGGAGCTCCACCGAGGGTCCAAGCGGCAAGGTTCGCATGGCGGCCCCGCGCCATTTTGGTGCACCCATCACACGGTTCGTGGCCCCATGGGGAGCTCAACCGAAGGCCCCAATGGCAAGGTTCGCGTGGCGGCCCCGCCTAATTCTGGCGCACCCCTCACACGTTTCGTGGCCCCATAAGAAAATCCACCGAAGGCCCCAATGGCAAGGTTCGCATGGCGGCCCCGCCCCATTTTGGCGCACCGCTCACCCACTGAAGGCCCCAGTGGCAGGGTTCGCATGGCGGCCCGCCCAATTTTGGCGCACCCCTCACACGGTTCGTGGCCCCACAAGGAGCTCCACCGAAAGCTCCAGTTGCAAGGTTCGCATGGCGGCCCAGACCCATTGTGGCGCATCCCTCACACGGTTCGTGGTCCCGATTGGGAGCTCCACCGAAGGCCCTAGTGGCAGGGTTCGCATGTCGGCCCCGCCTAATTCTGGCGCGCCCCTCACACGGTTCGTGGCCCCGTAGGAAAATCCACCGAAGGCCCAAGTGGCAGGGTTCGCATGGCGGCCCTGCCCCATTCTGGCGCACCCCTCACACGGCTCGTGGCCCCATTGGGAATTCCCCTTGCTTCGTCCCACCTGCCCCCTACGGTTCTCACACTTGCGTATGCTTGTGTCCTTCGCCAGGATATTCATTTCTGTTTTGCTTCTCTCTTTGGCGTTGTAACCTTTCGCCTTGAAATAAGTTCTTCGACTAGTAGAATTACATAAACTGGTTTGGCAAGAATCCATTATACACTTCTATCGGGTGTGGTTTGTTCAGCGTGCAATATTGCCAATGCAAGACGAGTAAGACAATTAATCAAACAGATGGACGACAATCAACTATTGAAATCAATGCCTACATTTATCTAAACCAGTGTTCTCAATTAAAGAAATCATTGTTTACAATTGTTGAAATATGTTCTGATTTGAAACAAAAGATTCCAATTATTCAAACTAAAATTCAATTCTTGAAACCGGTCTTCAATTATTGAGACCGTTGTCCCATTATTTGCGATCTCCCGTTTATTATATTCGTTGGGCGCATCTATGATCTATTATGTTTCGCCGCTTTCTTGCTGGTACTGGCATAAAGTATCTAATCGCCGCCCTCATTTGCGTTCGCTTATTGGGTCTGCCGCTTGTTTGCCGTTATCAGAACGGATCTACCAACCCTGACCGCTTTCATATTATTAAGGCAAAGCCAGGTTCACCTTTACCGAGAAACAACTCAACAATTAAAAGATTCACTTGGCTGGGGCATTCGGTGGAGCTCCCTATGAGGCCACTAAGCGTATGAGGGGTGTGTCGACATGGGGCGAAGGGCCATGCGAGCCCTCCCACTGGGGCCTTAAATTGAAATCCCGATGGGACCACGAAACGCCTGATGGGAATCCCGAAATGGGGCGGCGGTGCCGTGCGATCCCTCCAGCTCGGGCCTCAGGTGGCATTCCCGATGAGGCCACGAAACGTGTCAGGGGTGTGCCGGAATGTGCCGGCGGTGCCATGCGAACTCTCCTCTCCCACTCGGGCCTTAGGTGGATCTCCCTATGGGGCCACAAATCGTGTGAAGGGTATGCCGAAATTCTGCGGCGGTGCCATGCGAACCCTCCCACTGGGGCCTTAGGTGGACTTTCTGTGGGGCCACGAAACGCGTCAGGGGTTTGCCGAAATGGGGCCATGCGAACCCTCCCACTGGGGCCTTCGGTGGAGCTCCCACTGATGGGATGGTCGTGAGCATCGCATTGGGAGAATCCCCTCACGGGGCCACGAAGCGTGCGAAGGGTGTTGCGAGATGAGGCGGGGCCGCCATGCGGGTGACAGGTGCGCCGAAATGAGAGGCGGTGCGCGGCCACGAAACACGTGAGGGTTGTGCTGAAATGGGGGCGGCGGTGCTATGCGAACCCTCCCACTGGGGCCTCAGGTGGAGCTCCCTCTGGGGCCATGCGAACCCTGACACTGGGGCCATCGGTGGAACTCCCTATGTAACCACGGCACGCGTGAAGGGTGTGCCGAAATTAGGCGGCGGCGCCATGCGAACCCTCCCATTGAGGCCTTCGATAGAGATCCCCTATGTGGCCACGGACCGTGTGAGGGGTTCGCCGAAGTTGATGGGGGGCGCATGAACGAAGATGATGGGATGATGGGAGGAGGGAGGAGGGGGGAGGGTAGCGGGAATGACGGAAGGAGGGAAGAAGGAAGGATGGAGACGCGGGGCGCTGTCTCTTCAAAGCAAGGACCCAACACCACAGGATGGTGAGGAATGGATGGAGTGGAATCCACGGGCCGCAGAGGCAAGGACGCAAAGGTACTCCAGATGAAAGTGCGCGTCCTTACTGGACGCATTGACCATACCCCCGAACTCACGTTTCCCGTCGGGCCTACGAGCAATGCGCAAGATTTGCGGCACATTCTACGCATCTTTCGTAGATTCGGCGAGCGGATCCATTTTGTCGGCGGTGGACAAACTCCCTTTATCAAACCTCCCCTCAGTGAAACGCGCCTGCGACCGAAACCGACGGACCTGGACCCACAAACACGACGGCCGCGACGCCCTCTCGCGAACCGAAACGGCCAATTCCTTAATCGACGTGTCAGGGTACGGCAGGTTCGTGCCGTGTCGACCCTGGCGTTGGTTCCTGACACCGCGCTGGATCGTTCAACCTTGAACGATCGGCCGTCTCCGCAACGTCCGATCGTTCAACATCGACCGATTCTGGGCCGCCGGCGGCGTTCAACCTTGAACGCCCGCGCTGGGGTCGCCGCGAGTCGACACGACGCAAACCTACCGTAGGAGGTCAATCCACCTCCGAAATAATCAATTCTGTAGTCCAGCCCCCACACGGGTCTTTCCCCCCAGCGACTCGCTGCAGAGTCTGCGCGCCGCTCGTGGGCCGCAGAGGCGGGGTACTCCAGATCTCGTAGTCAAAGGGAGGGGGTCTGGACCCTCCAGGACAAGCCACTTCAGACCCCCCCCCGTGGGAGAACCCTCCAAAACATCGTCCCCAGACCCCCCCCAGGCCCTCCAAGATAGCCTGGAAGAGACCCCCCCCGAAATGAGACCCCCCTCCCTTTATTACGAAATCTGGAGCACTCTCTCGCAAGAGGATCCAGGATGCTCCTCGAAGGTCTCGGCCGAACATGAGCGTGCACACGTCTTGGCGATGCCAGGACGTGGATCGCAGGAGCAGCGCGAGGGCAGGAGCGAAGGCGCCCAGGAACACGCACAAATCAATATGCACAGATCTCCAGATTTCCTATATTTGCTAATATTTTCTGGGTTTTCGTCTTCCCCCCCACCTCCCATCTTTTCCAACACTTCCCTGGGGATCGACGATCAGTTGCGTCTGTGAGTTCTTCCCCCCTCTTGAATGAGTCATTTCGCCCAGCGGCTCGCTGCAAATACTCTGCACGCCGCTCGTGTATCGCAGGGGCGGGGGGGGCACCCTTTCCAGAAAACGGCCGTCATCCGTAAGTGGCCTTGGCCCCGCAGCCCGCACGGAAACGGAACGTGCATGATTAGTCTTTCAGTCGCAGCTCTGGTAGCAGACCGATCTCAGACGTCTCGATACTGTAGACTAGCGCTCCTGATCATTTCCTGTCGGAAGGTGTGCATCTCAGCACCGTAGCTCGCCTACAGCTCTAGTTAAATAGAGAAAACCAACGTTGTCTCTCAAACACTTGCACTGAAAAAAATTCCCGGGCCCGCATTTCCCGGGCCCGTCTTTGATCTGCATTGCAAGCACCATTCAACTGACCGGAGGACACAGTGGGACATCGATGTGGGTTTTGGATTCCACTCCATTCATTCCTCACCATCCCGTGGTGTACTGCAGGTTCGTGTCGTGTCGACCCTGGCGTTGGTTCCCGACACCGCGCGGATCGTTCAACCTTGAACGATCGGCCGCTTCCGAAACGTAAGATCGTTCAACACCCACCGATGCTGGGTCGCCAACGGCGTTCAACCTTGAACGCCAACGGCGGGGTCGCCACCGGTCGACACGACGCGAACCTCCCGTAGGGTCCTCGTTTTGAAAGGACGACGCCCCGCGTCTCCTGCCTTCCCTCCTCCCTCCTTCCGTCCTTCCCGCCGGCTCGGACGTCCACTCCCTGTGCACTTGGTTTGATCTCGTGCGCGCGTTCTCTAGCAGGGTGGCCCAAGATGCTCCTCGATGGTGCTCGCCGAGCGATGCCAAGGCATATGCCAAGGCATCTGATGGCAGAAAGGGAGGGGGGGATAGGAGGAGGGGGGGCATGGCAGACAGCAGCTGGGCAGCGCACTCGCAGACACAGCGGACGCGTCAGGTGCGGCGCGGGGGGCGCCGCCCAGAGGGCGGGGGAAAGCGGGGTACCTGTCCGAGAAACAGCTGCTCAGAGAACGACCGCGAAGGTCCGGCTCTTCTGTGTGCGTGCTTCCCTGGCCCAGGGCAGAGAAGCAACCTTGCTAACAGTTGCTCGTGGTGGCCGAGCTTCGAACTTGTTTTACGCACCTCCCTCGCGCCGACACTCGCGGAGGCGCACTCCGGTCCGACCCGCCCGCAACGCGCGTGCACCTTACTGCTGCGGGGGGCCCTGCCGAGGCTTGGACGACGGGGTGGTCGTCCTTCTTCTCGTCCTCGTCCTCCTGTCTCCACTCCATCCTTCTCGTCCTCATAGATCCTCTTGCTCTGTTCTCTTCCCCCCTCCCGTTGCAAGATCCCACGCGCTTCCTCCCCGCTCTGTCCTCCTCCTCCTCCTCCTCGTCCTCCTCCTCTGAATCATCTCCTCCTCCTTCTGCTCCTCATCCTCCCTTTCTCATCCCTGCTCTTTGCTTCTAGCCTCTCCTCCAACCTCCATCAGCGGAAAACCTAGATGGAGAAGTAACTGGAGAAGACAATCGAACGCGCTGCGGCAACGTGAGAGACGATGGACGCCAAGCATCAGGAGCTGGACCCGGAGATTAAGCAGATGGAGAATAATAGTATGGCCCTGTCAGAGCTCGACGGTACCATCAAGAGTAGGGAGATCGCCATGCGGTCCCCATGCTCGGCACAGTGCGGAGCTGGTGGGGAAGCTCAAGGCGTCGGCGCACCTGTCCGAGATCTCACCGACTTCGCCTTGATGCGCAGCAGGCAGCAGTGCGGGAGCGGACCCAGCGAGAGGCAGCGGCCGAGGTCGAGGCGGACGCTGATGCAGCGGCTGCGCAGGCCGCTCCAGCTGGTACAGTCGGACCTAGGACAGATTTGAAGGGGTCCTGGGACACACAAATAAATCCACACAACTAACCGGATCCCCTGTATGTTTCCCATATTTTCTGGGTTTTTGTCTTCCCCCCCACTTCCCATATTTTGTAGTATTTTCCTGGGAGTCGACGATTAATTGTGTCTGTGTGTTTTCTCCCTCCTGAATCGCATCCTTCAAGAAGATGGGACCCTCCGCCCGCCAAGAGCATCCGAGGGTGCCCTCCCCAGGATGCAAACGACCGTCCAACAAACACGAAGAACACTACAGTCAACCCGTATAGTAAGGATGCGCGATAAGGATGCAAGGGCCTTGGACGCCAATTTCGACGCTTTTCGAGCGGGGTGCGGCCAACGAAACTGGGCAAGGATGGACCGAGGAGGCAAGGATGCAAGGGTACCCTTGGGCAAGTTGCCCATCCTTACTATGCGGGTTGACTGTAGGGCATCCTCCCCCAACCCACCTCGATCTTATACCTCGGTCCGACTGTACTCCTTCAGGCATTGTTGCAGGTGCGGCTCCCACTGACATCTACGAGGGAGGAGCTGTAGAGCCCAACCTGGAGGACCCCGAGCTGCACGAGCGTCTGTGTGCAGCAGTCGTCGAAGAACGACCCCACCAAATTTGAGGATTGGCAAATTCTCTGGGCACGATGTGGCGCAGGTTTCGGTTGTCTGAGGCTCTCGGGGGGCCGCCAGTGCTGTTCTGCATCCTGCGTGGGGCGAATGTCCAGCATAGACACCGCCCTGAGAAGCGCCTTGCGGGCCCTGTTTCGGGAAAGAAGCAGGACTTGCAAAGTGAGCGCTGACACAGCGATCACTGCCATATGCTATATGGGCTCGATTTCCCCCAAAGCCCTGGATACGCCTCACGTGGCGCAGCTGCATGGCCCGAGTCGACCCGCGTAAGGCGGAGGGATAGTGCCAGGCAGAACGCATCCGAGAGGCCGCGCTCGTGAAGCACAGAAGCGAAGGCCCATCAGAGCTGAATTATATGGAACAGCTTAGCTGCATGCGATGGATTCTTTCCCCCCCCCCCCCTCAGCACCTGGCTGCTCCTCCGCCCTCTCATCCATTGCCTTATCCCCCCCGCCTCGCCAATGTCCCCGTCCTCTTCCTCGTCACCCTCCTCGTCGTTGCGCAGGCTCTCGCACTCCAGATCGTCCTCACTGGGCGCCGCCCGAGGGCGCACCCCTGGGCCGACGACCTCGATGATCCAGCTCGGAGCGCGCACACGGCGACGACCTCGATCGGCGCCTGGTAGCGGCGGCTACGATGGAGCGGGGGCGCGCATCGCCCGCTCAGGCTGCTCCGCGCGCTGGCGGCGAGGCCGTCGGCTGGACTGAAGGGGCCCCAGGACACACAAATAAATACACACAAATAAAAATAGTCGCCATATTTTCCTATATTTTCCGGGTTTTTGTCTTCCCCCCCACTTCTCATATTTTCCCATATTTTCCTGGGAGTCGACGATGAATTGTGTCTGCGTGTTTCTTTCCCTCCTGATGGACGCGCTCCGCCGCAGCGCCGCCTCGCAGGCCGACGCCGGCAGCGCGGAAGCGGCGGCGCCGGGCGCCGCGGCGCTGCGCCGAGCCTCAGCGCGGGTCGCGGCTCGAGGCCCGCCGGCAGTGCGCCGGCGGCGCTCCTGCCTCGGGGCGCCACGAAGATACCAGCGTCCAGAAGGCAACGCCACACCGGCGGTGAGTGCAAGAAGGTCGACGACGCGCTCGAGGCGCGCGTCGGAGGCGGCGGGTCCGGCTGGAGGAGGCGCGCGGACGAGTCGCACGGGGCGGGGATCTGCGCGGGAACACGCTCTCGGAGGCGCAAACAGCCTTCCTGCCGTCCGACGTTGTCATGGGAGCTATGACGGTTCTCTACCTTAGTCATCTGTTTCGTGGGGTTGTCGCTCATTTCTCTCCGTGCGCAGCAAGCAGCGTTGCTCGAGGGAATCGCTGCCCTCGCAGTGCGCAGCGAGCCGCAATGCTCGTTGGGCAGTGCGCAGCGAGCCGCGACGCTCGAGGGAGCTCTGCGACCTCACAGCGTGCAGCGAAACGGTTTGCAGGATTCGAATGCGCGGCGGCTTTCGCCATGAACTCAGCCTCGGGTGGCCGCCGAGGCGTCGCGTTGTCCATGGTCGAAGCATCAGCTCTCCTCTTAGACGTCCCCCTTCAACCCTCCTTCTTCTCCTCCTCCTCCTCAGTCACCCCTTCTCCCCCTTCCCTCCTCTCTCCTCGGTCGTCCTCCTCCTCTTCCCCCCCACCGCCACATCCTCACTTCGAAGAAGAAGAAAAAGGAACAAAACACAGAAACAGAAACTTTTGGCGCTCTGCGCGGATTTCTTGGATCTGCGCTGGACCCCCCTCCCTGACGCGCGGAGCGCGTCAGGGGCGGCGCCAGAGGCGCCGCCAAGGGGCCCAGCGCGGATCCGAGAAATCCGCGCGGAGCGCCAAAAGTTTATGTTTATGCGGTTTTTCTTCTTCGATCCCTCCCTCCCCGCATCATTTCTCCCCGCGAATCCCTTCTCTCTCGCGTCTGCCTGCTCAGCCTGCGGCGGTGGCGGCCGCTGCTGGCGGGAGAGCGCCCTGCGGGCGCGCGCTCGCCCTCGCGCCCCAGCTAGCGTTTCAGACCCGCCTCCCTGGACGCAGACCGATCCGACTTCCAGTCTCCTCTTCCCCCTCTCCTCTCTACAGTCGGCACGTCTCATAAGGATGCGCGATAAGGATGCAAAGGCCTTGGACGCCCATCTCGAAGCTTCTCGAGCGGGGCGCGGCCAACGAGAGTGGCCAAGGATGGACCGAGGAGGCAAGGATGCAAGGGTACCCTTGGGAAAAATGCCCATCCTGGCCGCGGTAAGGCCCCCCGCGTCGGCTCCCGCAAACCAGGCGCGTTCGGCGCTCGCGCGCGCACGCCGCGCTGGTTCTCGCGGCGAGCGCCCCACCCCCCCCCCGCGCAGGGAAAAATCACGGCGTGTGCATTGAACACCGTGAGAGAGAAACTGAGCAACCCTACCAGCCCTTTAGGGCGTGAGTGATTCAGACAGCTTCCTCTTCCAACCCCCTTCTTCCGCTGTTCCCTATTGATAAACACCCCCTTCCCCAGGCGACTGGCAGCCAACCAGGACCAATTAGGGCCCCCCCAAGCATCCCAATCAAAAACGCTGTGAAATCCACTTTGGGGCAGCATCTTTGGGTCGGGGGGCAGCGAGCACTTTGTACCGTTTCTTGGCGCAGGCGGCGGGCCTGCCCGCACGTTGCCTGCTGCGCGCATGGCCAGCATCTTCGTCAACAAGCAATACAAAATTTCACTTTGAGACAAAATCTGGATCATGCGCGGGCACCCTGCGATTACCCGGCATAGGTTTTTGACTGGGACTGCGGGGGTGCTGGCATATTGGCTGCCATGTGCAGGCCCGCCAGAGGCTATGATGGCCACCCCGTCGCGAATGCGCACTGCTTTTCGACAAGCGTGGTGGGGGCCGACACGTTTCCCGATGTGTACTGCCACGTGTGCAGGCGCACCTGGCACGCTTTGCGCGTGCCCCGAACGTTGCGCACCTGGCGCGGCTGGAGCATGTGGCACACATGGCAGGCGTCCTGGCACGCTTGGGCCACAGGGGTACCTGGCGCACATGGCGCGCGTGGCGCGCCTGGCACGCATGGCGCACCTCGCCCCCGCGTTGCGCACGTGGGGTCAGTTTTGGTTCCCAGTGGCTGTCCCTGCCCATCCAAAGACTAATGCTGAATACCCTGCGTCTCGGGTGCTACTTATATATTTTGAGGGCGGGTGGGAGTGAGCGAGACGACTTGTGGGCAGGGACGGTGTCTTCATCACTGTTCCCTGTAAATAAACACCCCCTCCCCCAGGCGACCGGCAGCCAACCTGGCCCAATGAGTCCTTCCCCCCGCCATCCATATTCAAAACAATACAACGTACACGTTGCCTTCAAATGTGGCGCATGCGCGGGCGCCCCGCGACCCCTTTGTAGCGTTGTTTGACAGGGACGGCGAGGATGACGGCATTTTACTTGCTGCGTGCAGGCCAACCAGCCCTGTCAAAAAGCGATTCAACAATACACTTTGGCTCCAAATGTGGAACATGCGCAGGGCCCTCATTTTTCTGAAGTCTCGTCTGTTTCACGATTCCTCAAGATGTCACGATTTGTCCATCGGTTCGGTTGCTTTGCGCTCCTTGGAGAAACCGCCCTTCTCATATAGTGCTCGGCAAGCACCTGGGATCCATAGTGGTTTGCCGTAGCTGGCGCAACTGACGCGGCTGGAGCACGTGGCACAGTTGGCGCACGTGGGGCACGCGCCGCACCTGGCACCCTCGGGCCTACAGGGTGCCTGGTGCACCTGGAACCCGTGGCGCGCATGGCATGTGTGGCGTTCCTGAGCGATCTGCTGGCATTCGGGTGTTGCTTATGTGTTGGGCGGGCGGGTGGAGGTAAGCTAGATGTCCTGCTATCTAGGAGGGTAGCTTGACCCCTCCCCGTACCCCCTCCCTCTAGGTCTGGACGGCGGTGGTCGCGAGGTGTCAGGGCGTTTTTTTCCGCTCTCGGAGATGAACACCCACAGCATTGATTTCACTACGGTTTTGGCCACATGTTGACCACCTGGGGAGCCCCATTCCTTTGACCGATCTCCTCCAAGATGGTCCCGAGGCTCCCAAGTGTCCCCCAAGACAGACCCAACAAATGCCCAGGAGGCCCCACCCAAAGGCCCCGCGTTGACACTCAGAAGGCCTCAAGACGCGCCCTCAGGCTTCCAAGACGACCGAAGAGGCCTCGGCGAGAATGCCAAAATCATTAATGTTGCAAAACAATGTTGGCCACTTGTCGGCCTCATTGGGGGGGGGCCTAATGTACTGCGGCCCCTCCTTTGACAGATCTCCTCCAAAATGGCCACCGAAGCTCCACAAAGTGCCCTGAAATAGCGCCAGTAAGTACCCGGGAGACCCTAAGAGGTCCCTGAGAGGCCACCAATATGCCCCCAAGAAGCCCCAAAGAGACCCCAACGAGGCCCCAAGAGGCGCCCCAGATGCTTCCAAGACGCCCAAGGCCAAACCCCTTGAGTATAATACCCCAGCGAAGCACCCTAACCGCAGCGAAGGTGTGGCGGCGGATGGATCCCTGAAACGTCGGCTTGCGATAACGACCTCATCATATGATACGATTACGGAAAGAAACTTGCTGATGAGGGTAACGCTCGTGATGCCGATATTGTGACATGAATTCGCTTTGAACAACATTCAAAAACACTCATGGGCCTGCCACACTTTTTGGACCTAGGACATCCGGAATGGTGATGACCCTACGCCCGTGCAACAGTTTCTGGACCCGCGACAGCTGAAATCGAGTCCAAACACTGGCATGAGTCTCATTTCTGGATCTGCGAGGGCTGAAATCGAGCCAGCCCCCCTGTGGAGATTCTGTTGGGAAGAATCTTTGAAGTGACATCCAGCCAAAACGCAACAGTGAATCGCTTGTCCAAGCAAATTCCAATCAGAACACCCGAGTGAGTCTCATTTCTGGATCTGCGAGGGCTGAGCAAAATCGCGAACCTGATTTTCTGAACCACATCCAACCGAAGCGCCAGAGTAAGGCTCGTTTCTGGATCTGCGAGGGCTGACATCTCTCCAGGACACTCCCCCTGTGGATAGTCCAAGCAGAATCTAAGCCAAGTCCAGCCAGAAAAACGCCAGAGTGCGTCACGTTTCTGGATCTGCGAAGGTGGAAACCGAGCCAAAACATACTCGTGAGTCTCATTTCTGTATTTGCGACGGCTGTAAATCGAGCCAACGCATCAGAGCGAGTCGATTCCTGAGAGCCGCCAGACCTCCCTGGCCTCTCTCCTGAGGGGAGTGTGGTCAAAGGAGTCCGAGCCAAAACGCCATACTGAGTCTCATGTCTGGATCAAGCCGAGCCATAGCACAACAGTGAGTCTCGTTTCTGGATCTGGGAGGGCTGGAATGTGGCCAGAAACCATCGCGAGCAGCATTTCTGAACCACATCGAGCCAGAACTAGGCGGCGAGCCAGGGAGGGAAGTGAGAAGGGGCGTGCCTTCTCAGAAGGCTCGGAAGCCCCCCCGGACTTCCGAGAATGTTGCTTAGCCTTCCCCGAAGACAGCAACAACTTCTCAGAAGGCGCGATGCCTTCTGAGAAGTCCCGCCGCCTTCTGAGAAGGCCTTCTCCTTCTCAATTCCCCCCCTCGCTCGCCGCCGAAGAACGCCAACGTGAACCAAACATCGAGCCAGAACGCTGCAGGTGAGCGCTGCCCAAGCTGCTCTGCGGGGCCGCCGCCCGGCCTGGGAAAAACGCCTCCCCCCAGCCTCCTCCTCCTCCTCCTCCTCCTCCTCCTCCCTCCTCCCCCTCCTCCTCCTCCTCCTCCTCCTCCTCCTCCTCCTCCTCCTCCTCCTCCTCTTCTCCCTTCGGAGATTCTGGTGAGAGGGAACCTCTGATCACTACGAGAACCCTCTGGCGACGCGCTGTTCGGGACGTATGGATCTGGCCAAAATTTGGCCTCCTGGGGGGGCCCTACGTAAGGAGCCCCCTTCTGTGGAGATTCTGGAGAGAGGGAATCTCTGATCACGGCAATAGGGGCCCGACCACAAAACACCTTCCACAAGAAACCCAACCCTGAGACCCCAGGACGTTATTTTTTTCCGTGTGGGAAGGTCGCGCTCTCCATAGCAAAACTATCGGAACCCAACAAGCCCAGGGCACCCTGGAGGCGAGCAGGGTGTTTCTTGGCATGGGCCCCCCACTGTTTGAGAACCCTCTGGCGAAGCGCTGTTCGGGACGCAAGGATCTGGACAAAGTTTGGCCTCCTGGGCGGGCCCTACGTGAGGAGCTGCCTCCTTTGATCGATCTCCTCCAAGACTGCCCCCGAGGCTCCCAAGGGTGCCCCAAGACAGCCCCAAGAGGTGCCCAGGATGCCCCGAGAGGCCTCCAAGAGGCCACCAAGATGCCCAATAGGCTCCCAAGATATCCCCAAGAGGCCTCAAGAGGACTCCCAAAAGCACCCAAAACGCCCCAGAGGCCTCGGCGAGAAAACCAAAGTCATTGATTTGACTTGAGTTTTTGCCCCATGTTGGCCTCCTTGGAGGGGGGACCTTTTATGCCCTAATTACGGCACCTCCTTTGATCGATCTCCTCCAAGTGGCCCCAAGATGGCCCCAGAGGCTCCCAAGGGTGCCCTAAGACGGCCCCGAGAGGTGCCCAGGAGGCCCCAGGAGGCTCCCGAGAGGCTCCCAAGAGGCCCCCGAGAGGCTCCCACGAGACCCCCTGAGAGGCCTAGAATCTGAAGATGCGGTAGGCGTCCTCCGGCCTTGCCGCAAGTTCCCCAGCCTTTGGCCGGGGCGTGCGCTGTCAGCCTGCCCTGAGGCAGAGCCTAGATGCCCCAGGACGCCCCAAGAGGCCCCCTCGGGACTGCCAAGACCCCCCCAGACACCCCAAGAGAGATAGAGAGAGAGAGAGGCACGCAGGAGTGCATCCAAGTTGCCCGAACGCAAACGCTAAATGAAAAAGGATGGATGGGGAGGGGCTGACAACCAACCACTATCGCGGTGGCTTGCCCTCCCTCATCCTCTTGATACGGTGCTTCTGCACCGCTGGGGTCGGGGGGTGGTCCAAGACACCCCAAGAGGACTCCACGAAGCTCTCGTCGGAAGAAACCCGAAGAGACTCCGAGAAGCATCCAAGAGGCTCCTCGCTTTTCTGTGCGTCCTCATCCTCCTCCTTTCTCATCCGCCTGTTCCTCCTACTTCCTCCTTGCTCCTCCTTCCTCCCCCTCACCCTCTCCCTCCTTCTCCTCCTCCTCCTCCTCCTCCTTCTCCTCCTGCTCCTCCGATTTCTCCTCCATCCTCACCCCTCTTGGGGTAGGACGTCTTACCCAATCGTTCATTTCACTCTATGCTCCTCCACATCCCTGATCAGGGCAACTCGTATGAATATCGTTTATGGATGGGCTGGTGAGGTTACGCGAAGCGTCTAGAACATTTCTTTCGGAGGTGGTCGAACATGTCTACAAACTTCAAGACAAGAAAACGCCGAAGGATCAGGAAGATCCGAGACATCCGACGTCTCGATTCTTTCGAGACTGGGGCCCCCGACCTCCCGACCACTTCCTCAGGACAAATCCCACCAGCCCTTTGGGCGTGAGTGGTTTAGAGAGCCCCCTCTGTCCTCAACCCCCCTTCTTCCCCTTCGGGGAGGGGTTTACCCCTCCCCCTACCCCCTCCCCCTGGGCCTGGACAGGGAGTCCCGAGTGTTCTCAGGGGGGTCTTTTTCGACTCCTGGGAGGGCCAAAAAACGACGACCCTCACGAGGATTCTGGCCCCGAGGGGGGGGGGGGAGGGAGTTTGGCGCCTGAACTCGTCGTTGAAGTAAACAACATTGATTTTACTACGGTTTTGGTCCCATTTTGGCCTTCTGAGGGGGCCGCGTTCCTCTTCCTTCATAGCAAAATCATTGATTTTACGAAGGTTTTGGCCTCATTTAGTCCTTCTCAGGGGGCAGCGCTCATTTGCGCTTCTGAGGAGGTCGCAAGAGGCCCCAAGATGGCCCCAAGAGGCCCCCAGGAGGCTCCCAAGAGGCCTCCAAGAGGCCCCCAAGAGGCCCCCAAGAGGCCCCCAAGAGGCCCCCAAGAGGCCCCCCAAGAGGCCCCAAGAGGCCCCCAAGAGGCCCCAAGAGGCCCCCAAGAGGCCCCCAAGAGGCCCCAAGAGGCTCCAAGAGGCCCCCAAGAGGCCCCACGAGGAGCCCGAACGACTCACACCAGGACGAGGGGCCCGAACGACTCACACCACGAAGAGCCCGAACGACTCACACCACAAGGAGGGGCCCGAACGACTCACACCAGGACGAGGCGCCCGAACGACTCACACCACGAGGAGCCCGAACGACTCACACCACGACGCGGGCCCCGAACGACTCACACCACGAGGAGCCCGAACGAGTCACACCAGGAGGAGGGGCCCGAACGACTCACACCAGGATGAGGGGCCCGAACAACTCACACCACGAGAAGCCCGAACGACTCACACCAGGACGAAGAGCCCGAACGACTCACACCACGAAGAGCCCGAACGACTCACACCAGGAAGAAGGGCCCGAACGACTCACACCAGGACGAGAAACCCCAAACGACTCAAATCACGAGGAGCGCTTTCTCTCCCTCCTCCTCCGCCTCGTCCTTCTCCCGCTCCCCCCACAAGGAGGATGTACAAGGAGGCGGGAGGAAGGAGGAACAGGGGAGATATGCGGGCCGAAGCGGACGCACGCCTGAAAAACACGACTGTCGGCATGCTTCGCAAGAGTTGCTGCTGTGAGATGGGCTGGTGGGGATACGCGAAGCGTAGAGAATTTTTCATCCCGAGTTGTTTTTTGACGGTCCCGAGGCCCGGCGAGGGCCCCGAGAAACAGAAAACTACAGAACACCTTCGTCTCGATTTTTCCGAGACGCCCGGTGTCTGGGACCTGGAGGAGGGTCAAACAACGGCAGCACGCAAAACCAGAAAGAACGCCATCCGGAACGCCGCTCACATCCACTGCACCACCTTGCACTTCCGGACCAGCGTCGCAATGTCCTTCTCGAAGAGCCGCGCCTTCCTCCCGTCGCTCCTCTGGAGCCACTCCTGGGGGGGGCACCTACCGATCAAGCACCCGATCAAACAACGATCGCGGTAGAGCCCTGGGTCCAGTAGGAGGCCACATGCGAATCCTACCCCACCACCCCATGATTTTCTAAGGGGGGAGGTGGGGTCCACTTCGCTCGGGACCTATCCAGGCGACGCCCCGCGCGACCGCGGGCGGGAGTGCGCGCGGGAGGGGGCGAGGAGGAGCGGGAGGGAAGAGGCATGCGGCACGAAAACACTCTGCGCACAAGACAGATTCAGCCTCCGTGCCGAACTCAGCCCTCGTCAATTTGTTGGTTTTGATTCGCTCCTCCTCCTCCCCCTCCTCCGCCTCCTCCTCCTCCTCCGCCTCCGCCTCCGCCTCCTCCTCCTCCTCCTCCTCCTCCTCCTCCTCCTCCTCCTCCTCCTCCTCCCCCGTGCCGAAATCAGCCCTGATTAATTTGTTGGTTTTGATTCGCTTATGACGGCGGCCCGGCTCCATCAGCAAATCAAGCGAGCTTGAATGCAGCCGTGGCGACGACGCAAATCACACTGAGACGGAAGATTAAACACGAGACCTCTTGCAATGGCAAGACTACCACGCGAAGGGGACCGACGCGCGCCCTTCATCTACCCCATGGCGCCGCGCGCAAGCCGAAATGCGTCGCGGCGGTGTCGCGCTCTCTCCCCCTGGCAGAATGAGGGGCAACGATAGGAAGGGACTTGTATGTGGGAGAAACATCGACCTGGAATCGGCGATACATCGCCGATGGATCGGCGACATGCCCTCGGCAGCAATTCTGCACGCTCCTGGGCTATCAAGCCTCTATCGGCGATGAGGTGGCGATTGGGGGTCGATGCATCCCCCTCCCCACACGCCCCTATCTGAAGGGACACACACAGAAATAGACACAAATCCCAGGACGCCCCATCTGTTTCCCGTGTTTTCCCATACTCCCTGGGGGTCGACGATTTATCGCGTCTGCGTGTCCGCCACCCTGTCGCTGCCCCCGACCGAGGCGGCAGCGGGCGGCCGAGGAGACGAGGGGGCGGAGCGGTGGCGCAGTGCGGGCCGAGGACGCCGAGGACCCCTAGACTGGGTAGTCGAAGCCAATCTGGCGCCAATCTGGCAGGCCCAATCTGGCAAACGGGGGCAATCTGGCGAGGGAGCCAACGCGAATCCAGTCTGGCGAATAACCCAAATCATCCAGTTTGGCTGGGCCAGATTGGCCCTTGGGGCCCAATCCAATCTGACAGTCTGGCCTTCGACTACCCAGCCTAGAGCACCAGCGGGGGGCTCCCGCCAACGTGGAGCCAAGGTTAGGTCGGGCATGCCCTCCTACAGGCGGATTTTGGACGAAAAACAATTCATAGTCAAAACGTACCCCGAC
The DNA here is from genome assembly GCA_963575745.1 of Prorocentrum cordatum. Classification (NCBI taxonomy): domain Eukaryota; class Dinophyceae; order Prorocentrales; family Prorocentraceae; genus Prorocentrum; species Prorocentrum cordatum. The sequence goes on along the minus strand of CAUYUJ010004171.1, from coordinate 6,374 downwards.
TGACCAAAACATCGTCCCCAGACTAATGTTTGAGACAATTTTTGAACATTCCTCCTGTGGAGGGATAGGCCCGACTTAAAGCCAATGCCAGCGCACGTGGAGTGACGCGAAGAACCCGCCGACCCCCCGCCTGCAGGGGGTGAAGAGGCGCGTGGAACATTTGGCTGCCCCCCTCCCCCTAATTGCTCGCCCTCCCCAGGGGGCCCAAAATCCAGTTCAAGGAGGGGGGAGGTGGAGGGGAACGAGCTCGTCGACGCACCCCGGGGACTATCTGGAGCCCCCGGAGAGCCCCATCACGGCTCAAAAGGGCCCAAGCAGAGCGCCGAGAGAGTCCAAGAGAGCGTCAAGACGGCCCAGGGTAACCCCACGACGGTCCAATATGCTTTCAAGACAGCCAAAGAGGACCCCAAGATGGAGCAAGAGTGTTTCCAAATGATTGCCGAGAGGGCTACCAGACGCACCACTCGTCCCATTACTTTACAAGAACGTGCACTTTCTAGATACCTGCCTTTTTCGTCTTGACAGCGTCTAATGCGGCTCAAGAGGGCCCGAAGACGGCCCAATACAGCCCCAGGACGGTCCACGAGGGACCCTAAGGGCCTCTAAGACGGCCCACGAGCAATTCGAACTGACATCTCAGAGCCCTTCCCCCCGTCATGGCCCCAGATGCACCCCAGAGACCCCCGCCCCCGAAGCCGTCTAAATTGCCCCTGAGAGACATTCCAAAAGACCCTCAAATCCATCATAGAAGCTCTTCCGCAAAACTCCCAGCCAGCACCACGAGCCCCCCAGAGCCTCCACCGGAAGCTCCCAGAAACCCGCAAGCAGCCCCGTGACAAATCCCAATGGCCCCCGTTGCACCTCTAAATTATTTGTTCTCTCCGCCCTCCTCCTTCCCACCTCCGCTGCTCCTCCTCCTCCTCCTCTTCCTCATCCCTCGCAAGCGTTAACAAAAACACCCAGACAGTCCAGCTTCGACATCGCCTACCAACGCCCTGGACGTCTCTACTCCGCTGGGGGTCGGCGGAATTGCGCGAGTTACGTGAATGAAAAGGAATATGCAGGTCAACGTTGGATGATCTTATTCCTATCCATGCGTTGCCACTTCCTTTTGCGTCCCAAATTGACGCAAGTGTTCGAACATGTTCCGGATAGCATAAATTGCACCACACAGTGAAACAGCCAGAGCAGCGAACACAAACATTATAATGTACAATATAACATCGGACACGCGGGCATGCTTTTCATAATCTCATGGCGACGCGCCGGGAATGACTTGACACTCTGGGGCCGCTGCCGACTGTCTCGCCTCCTACCTTTTGTGATGATGATGATGACGATGATGATGATGCTGATGCTGATGATGATGCTGATGATGATGATGATGATGATGATGATGATGATGATGATAATGCTGCTGCTGCTGATGTTGACAAGGGGGAGGAGGAGGAGGAGGAGGAGGAGGAGGAGGAGAAGGAGGAAGACGAAACAACAATCACGGATCTTTACACGTGTCAGCATGAACCACTGCGCGAATCAAACAGTCGCCAGGCGACCCAGGGGCACCACGCCAGCCGACCTGCACCAGGCCGGCCTCGTGCAGTGAACCGCGGCATGTTTCACACTTGGCCTGCCCTTTCAAATAGCGAAACGCTGACGCAATACTGTCTCGTCTCTGGCTCGGTTGCACCTGGGCTGCCCCCCTCGCGCAGGGTCAAAGGGGGGGGGAAGGGGGAAGAGCGATGCCCCAGAGCTCTCCGGTGTCTGCACTGGAGCTGCAGTCGGCGGAGACAAAACGTCCAGGAGGACACGCAACAACTTGGCGGACACGAGCTGGGATCGAAGAGGCGCAGAAAGTTGCTCTTTTTGGTGAACACATAATTCGCGATAACGGGCGTGATCGGGGAAGGGGGGGGGGGGGAATATCGCCCCCCCCCCCTGATCACATCACGGCGAGGGGCCGCCGGGAATCCTAGTAAATCCTCGAACATGTGGGCAGAATGGGAATCCTAGGAATCTTAGGAAATCTTAGGAATCTTAGGAAATCCTCGAATCTTAGGGAATCCTCGAATCTTAGGGAATCTTAGGAATCTTAGGAAATCCTCGACGTGATCCAGGGGGGGGGGAGGAGAGCCGATCACGGCCGGCATCGCCCATACTCAACAAGAAGCAAGCTCCAAGGTGCGCTGGGGGACCTCGAAAGGAAAACGTGTGAGGGGTGTGTCATGATGATGACGATGGGAGGGGGGAGGAAGGAGGGGGAGGAGGAGGAGAGGAGGGACGCGGGCCACCGTCTCTTCAAAACGAGGACCCAACACCACAGGATGGTTGGGAACAAAAAACAAGCTCAAAGGTGCGCTGGGACCTCGAAAGGAAGAGCATGCTGCGGCGCGCCCGCCGAGAGCACTCCCACCGATCCGCGCAGACGGCGCCTGGCGAGGAGCAACCTGCGCCCTCTCGCCCCAGGGGGGGCAAGGACGAGAATTCGGGCGCCCGGAATGGGTACGGCAGAAATGGGTACCGCGGGCTCGCGTCGTGTCGACCCCGGCGTTGGTTTCTGACACCGCGTGGATCGTTCAACCTTGAACGACCAGCAATTTTTCGATCGGCCGGTCGTTCCATGTGGGCCGATTCTGTGCCACTGGCGGCGTTCAACCTTGAACGCCCGCGGCGGAGTGGCAGCCGGTCGACACGACGCGAACCTACCGTACGATGCCCAACAACAAATTGTACAAACCCGGCACAGGCCGATGTTTGGCAGGCGAACGCTATTAGTCTCAAACCAACAACACCCGCGACGACACCGACGGCGAATCTGGTCCAAAATGACCCGTTACTGCTGTCGGCCTTCGTACTACCCATTCATTCCTGGGGAAACCACAAGGTACCAATACCGCTGCTCCCTGGATCTCTCCTGGGGTGCGTTCTGACCAGAATTTCGAGGAGAATCCAATGGTGGCGACGGGGGCCTCCCAGGAGGCCCAAAAAGGGGAAAACGGGCGAAGGGTAGCGGTGTAGGTATCTTTTTCTCCTCTGACATCCTTTCCGTACCCAGTTCGATTGTACCAGGGGAGGACGAGCACCGCGACGCGCGAGGCGGAAGCGAGGCGAACCCTGACGCTCCTGAACCTGGGAGATCTGCGCCTGCTGCTCGGCGTGGGTCAGAAGGAGGAGGAAGTCGTCCTCCGGCCCCCGCACCGGTTCGGCCCCATCGCCCTCGGTCTCCTCGAGGGCCTCGCGGGGCGGGGGGGGGAGGCAGGCATCGGGGGGGGGCGACAAGGGTGGAATAGAAGGGGGCAGGGTAGGCAATCAGCTCACGTAGCTGGTTTTCCTGGCGCCTCCTGGCGCCGGGAGGCGCCCGTGTATCGAGGAATGAACCCATCGTTCGGCCCGAGGGGAGAACGGGGGAGGGGGGTCCACGCTGGCTAACACACACGTATTTGCTGATATGTACGCGTACGTAGCACCGCGCAGATGCGGATAAGAGTGAGGGGGCGGTGGGGACGTGGGCAGCCTGCGAGACTCTGGAGAAGCCCGCCGCAGGCGCCAAAGTTGCACAAATTATACAACGAGCCCGCCGCAGGCGCCGATTTGTAAGGTTAAAGCTATGCGAGTAGGTCGCGGCTGGGCCGCGGGTGGGTCACGGTGTGGGTCGCGGGTGGGTCACAAACGGGTCGCGAGTGGGTCGCGGGTGGGTCGCAGATGGGTCGCGGGGTTGGTCGCGGGTGGGTCGCGGCTGGGTCGCGGGTGGGTCGCGGGGTGGGTCGCGGGCTGGGTCGCGGGCTGAGTCGCGGGGGGGGGGGGGGTCGCGGGGTGGGTCGCGGGGTGGGTCGCGGGGGGGACGACGACAACAAACAACAAAAACAACAACACCACCAACACCAACAACAAGAACAAGAACAAGAACAACAGCAACAGCAACAACAACAACAACATCAACAACAACAACAATGACAATGACAACGACAACGACAACGACAACGGCAACCACAACCACAACAACACCACCACCAACGACAACACCAACAACAACCGCAACACCAACAACAACCACCACAACAACAACACCAACACCAACAACACTAAGAACACCAACAATAACAACAGCAACACCAACAACAACAGCAGCAACAGCAGCAACACCAACAACAACAACAACAACCAACACCAACAACATCAACAACAGCAACATCAACAGCAACAACAACAGCAGCAACAGCAGCAACAATAATGCAACAAACATAATCCTCACCACGGATCGCCACTTGAGCCACACACCCAGGGACAATGAATGATCCTTCGGCCCCCTCACTCTGATCTGATGGTGCTCTTCTGTATCTCCTCTTCCATGCGTGCTCTCGAACAACAGCGCTGGCCGCGCCATACGCTCGGGGAGCGTTCTGACTCCCGAGCCGCCCGCCTCCTCCTGCATGGTGGCACAATTCGGCCCAACGGTACCCCCGTTCATGATGGGCTTGTTTTCCACCACCACCACCACCATAAGTTGGAGGGGGGAAGGAGGTGGAGGACGAGGAGAAGGAGGACCAAGAGGAGGAGGAGGAGGAGGAGGAGGAGGAGGAGGAGGAGGAGGAGAGAGTTAGGAGGAGGAGAGGAGGAGGAGGAGGAGGAGGAGGAGAAGGAGGACGACCCCCTCCCCCTCCAACGTATGGTGGTGGTGGTGGTGTAAAACAGGCCCATCAGTTCATGCCTAGCGCGGTCACCCTCTGCCTAGCCGCCGACGCCCAAAGTGCTCTCGCACGGCACGCCTCCCTCTCACTCCGCGCGAGTTCCCGGGGGAGGGGGGGCGGGCAGGGGGGGAGGTGACGGCCGATGACCGCACACTTTTCGCTCTGAGCAGCCCCGCGCGTGCCCGCCCGCGCCGACATGGCGCACCCACTCGGACCTGTGCAGCTGGCGAGGTCAGGTCATCCAGGGGGGAGGGTGGGGGGGGGGGGGGGGGAAAGACGGGAGGGAGGAGGCAAGCTACTCAGATTTCGTAATAAAAAGGAGGGGGTCTGGACCCTCCAAGACAGGCCATTTCAGACCTCCCCCGTGGGAGAACCCTCCAAAACATCGTCCCCAGACCCCCCCAGGCCCTCCAAGATAGCTTGGAAACGACCCCCCCCGAAATGAGACCCCCCTCCCTTTATTACGAAATCTGGAGTAGGTGCGCTCGCGCCTCATCCGGCATCCGCTCCCTCCCTCCCGTCCCTTCCCGTGCCGCTGATCTGTCTCTGTCCGCGGACGCGTGGCGTAGCCGACCTGCGACTCCCACAGAAAGCCCAAGTCGTGTGATGCGGAATCGGGAAACAGGGGAGCTGCGTGCACAGGAGGCGGAGGACGAGGAGGAGGAGGAGGTGGTGGGTGAGCAGGTTGAGCGGGAGGAAAAGGACGAGGAGGAACAACATCAACAAAAACTGAAGCGAAGGATCGGGAGGGAAAAGAGGACCAGGGGAAGGCGGAGAAGAGGAGTTGAGAGGGGGCGACAACGATGAAGAGAGACTGGGCTCAGAAAAGTGACCCGCGCTTTTGCGAGACAGATAGCGGGAACAGGAACTGGAGCGGAATGATCGGGAGGAACACCAGGACCAGGGGAGGTCGGAGGAGAAATGAGGGCGGGGGGGACCTCAATGAAGCACGACTCGGATCCAGAAAAGTCTGAACGACGGGAGAAAAGCGCCGATCTGAAAGTGAGGCCCACGTTGCAGCTGGAACACCATTTTGAAGCACCGAAAACAATCGAATTGCAAGTCACCTGTGTAAGCAACAACGCGCGGAGGGGACGGGAGATCTTCCGGACAACTTCATTGGAAGAGGGGGAGCAGGATTCATATCGAGCCTCGCTCAAGGCTCTGCCCCCACCGTAGGAGTCGTACTCGTATTGCTTGGCTGGAGGTGGGAGCAGCGACGGAAAGGAGGGGATGAGGATCAGGGAGGACGGATCGGGAAGGAGGGGGGGGGGACTGTGCACATGGAGGATCCAGATCCCCAGAGGGGGCGCGAATCCAGACCCCCCGTAGGTCGGGAGCGGCAAAGAGGGGGGTGTCCAAGAGGGGGGATGGAAATCATGACCGGCGCAATGTGCGCGGCCCAGCGGGGGGGCCAGGGACGTAATGAAATAAGAAGAGGCGCCATGAAATCTGAGGAAAAATCATGGCCCGCGCCATGAAATCCACCCCCCCCAGTCATCACCCCCCTCTTTTCCGCTCCCGAGTAGGGGCGCGAAAATGCTTGCGCTGCGCACGCCGCCGGCCGCGGGCCGGAGAGGTGCCGCACTCCGAGGCGGCGGCGCGACGAGGGAGGAGGAGGAGGAGGAGGAGGAGGAGGAGGAGGAGGAGGAGGAGGAGGAGGAGGAGGAGGAGGAGGAGGAGGAG
>CAUYUJ010004170.1:0-72451 GCA_963575745.1 Prorocentrum cordatum | reverse complement strand
CCTCCTCCTCCTCTTCCTCCTCCTCCTCCTCCTCCTCCTCCTTCTCCTCCATCGACCCCTCCACCTCCATCTCGTCTCCTTACAAGTCCGCCGACCTGGCGCGTGAGGTTCAAACAGCCTCAGTGACAGCCACAACCTGAGCTTCAGCTCTGCTGGGGTGGGGGGCCAGGGTGGCTCTGCCGGGGAAGGGGCGGGAGGGGGGGACGTCCTGTGCTGCGCTTTCCTAGGGGGTCTCGGGCCCTGCGGAAAGCAGGGGGAGTTTTCTCCGGTCTGCCCGGAGCCATTTTGGAGAAGGCCCAGGGCCTCTTGGGCCCCCCACAATCGCTCAACGATCGGTCCAAGACGCCTACGATGGCCCCAAGTCGGTCGCAATCGCGTCCTCGACGTCCCCAGAGGCCTCCAAGAGCACCCACTCGAGAGCGCCATAAACCAGACATCGTCCAATTCCCTTCGGGAAACATGCGTTTCCAGCACGCGCGCCTTCTCGGCCTTCACACGGCGTCCACGAAGGCCCGAGAGGCGACCACGACTGCCCCAAGACAACGCCAAAAGGTAAACACGCGCGCCGCAAGAACCCCTATGACAGCTCAGCATCAACCCCATGATCGCTGCCGGCTCGAGAAAGCCGCAAGAGCCGTCGACCGGGTCCCCGACGACCGCCTGAGAGCGCTCCAGGGCGCCCACGATGGCCCGAAGACGACCCCCAGAGGCCTCCAAGACGACCCCAGAGGGCCCCAAGAGGACCTCCAAGAAAGCCTCAAGAGGGTAACATCGTCAACATCTTTTGGGTTTTTGCTATATTTTGAGATTCCCACCTTTTCGGTTTTCAAAGCGCCGACGGCGGTCTAAGAGGCCCCCAAGATCGTCGCAAGTCAGCCCGAAAGGCCCGGAGGTGGAGCCAGGACGGCCCAAGACGGCCCCAAGATAGCCCAGGGAAGCTCCCAAGACGACCCCGAGAGGCCCCCAAGTGGTCTTAAGAGGGTGAACCCGAGCTGACCCTTTCAGTTCTCCCCCCGAAGAAAACCACAAGAGGCCCCCAGAGGCCCCCAACAGATCTCCAAGAGGCCCCCAAGAAAGCCCCCGAAAGGCCCCGAAGGCTCCCCAGAAGCCCCCAAGAGCCAAGAGTCCCCAAGAGGCGCTCACTCGCGTGCTGCCAGGCAAGAGGTGCATGGTATGTCTTGGCATTGCTCGGACACGAGTCGTCGTCGTCGTCGTCGCCGTCGACGTCGCGTTCGTGTTCGTGTTCGTGTTCGTCGTCGTCGTCATCGTCGTCGTCAATCGTCGTCGTTACCCCGTTCGTTGGTCGTCGTCGTAATCATCGCGCTCATCGATAGTTGGTCGTCCGTTGTCGTCGTCACCGTCCGTTCCCGATAACATCAGGAGCGCTCCGGATCGGCGGCACTGGCCAGAGGCCATTCTAATAACTCCTTCTGGTCGCACTCCGAGGCTGGTCGGAAGGGTGGGCCGGGCGCTTCGCCTGAGACTTTCTCGCCAACTGTGATCCTGAAATCTAGAGCATGGTAACCTCTTCACAGATGGAGGGCGGTCCGTCTTCAAAATGTGGCTCTCGCTTTAGCGCCGCGCACATTCGTCTTAAACAGATGCAGGAGCTTCACGGATGGAAGGTGGCACGTTTTCGAAATGTGGCTCTCGCCTTGGCGCCGCGCGCATTCGCGTAAAACATTGCAGGAGCTTCGCGGATGGAGGGCAGAATCTGGCTCTCGCCTAATCTGAAGAGTTTTGAATATTCTCATGGTCAGCTCAGCGTCCCACACATGGCGTTTTCGAGAAATTTAGAATTGTCAGGGCGCAACAGTTACGTTGATTCGCGGTGCTGAAGTCCCAGGATTGGTATCCTGGCACGATTCAGCATTGACAAGACGCAGCAGTAAGGTTGTCTCGTGGCGTTGAAGTCCAAAGAATGGTGCTCTGTCTGGCACGGTTCAAGATTTTCGCTCGGTTGTCTTCCAACGGGGCACCCGCCTCAGTGGAAATAAATCCCTGTATGGGTCCTATGAAGAAGGAGCTTGGATGGATGATTTACGCACCATTGATGAGGCTTGGGATTAAACTGGTCCTCCTCCTACTGCTCCTCCTCCTCCTCCTCCTCTTCCTCCTCCTCCTCCTCCATCTCCTCCTCTTCCTGCCCCTCCCCCTCCCGCCCTTCCTCCGCCTCCTTCTCCCCGTCGTCGTCTTCCTGTTCCTCGTCATCTGCTTCTCCTTCATCCTCCTCCTCCACCTCCTCCCCCCTTCTCCTCCTCCTCCTCCTCCTCCTCCTCCTCCTCCTCCTCCTCCTCCTCCTCCCTTTTCCTCCTCGTTCGCCTCCTCCCCCTCCCCCTCCCCCTGCCCCCCCTCCTCCCCTCCCCCCCCTCCTCTTCTTCTTCTTCTTCCTCCTTCCTCCTCTTCCTCCTCCTCCTCCTCCGCCTCCTCCTCCTCCTCCTCCTCCTCCTCCTCCTCCTCCTCCTCCCCTCCTCCTTCTCCTCCTCCTCCTCCTCACCCTTCTCCCCCCCCTCCCCGTCTCCCCCCCATCGTCGCGGCCTCATCCGTGGCCTCCGTCGTGGCCGTCGTCCAAGATGGTGGTCATAGCCGTCGTCGGGCTCGTCGCCGTCGTGGCCGTGGCCGTGGCTGTGGCCGTCGTCATTGTCGTCGTCGTGGTCGTCGTCGTCGTCGCGGTCCCCGTCGTCGCCGTGGGAGGGGTTGTGCGGGAGGGGAAGCGGCGTCATGGACACTGGGGTTGCGGGAGGGGCATCCGGGGATAGGTGGGAGAGGGCTGGGAGAAAGGAAGAGGATGGCGAAGGAGAAACACAGGATGAATAAGAGGAGGGGGGCGAAGAGGGGGAGGTAGGAGGACAAGGTGGAGAGAATGTGTGGTTTTGAGGGGGGGAGAGAAGCGAAGGCGAGACACGAGAAAGAACCCGGGACGAGGTCGGGGAGTCATAATTCAGGTAGGCTGCAGTATGCTAGAGGTAAGCCAGTTCCTGTGCCTAGCCAAAGCCCAAACTAATATCAAAGCTGTAGCTAGATACATAACCCAAACCAGCACTAACGCACGCTGACCCGACATCTGCAGCTACAGCTCACGCAGAGGCTTAAGCCTAGGGCTAATGCTGAAGCTAACACGAAAGCCAATGACTAAGCCAGTGCCACAGCCAACGCTGGAGAGAAAGCTACATCCAGCTCTGAAGCTAAAGCGAATTCGAGAGCCGACGCTTATCATAGCTACGCCAAATGCCAAGGCACAGACGAACTCGAAGGCGAATGTTTCATATCAAGCCGACGCTTCACATCGTGGACGAGCGCTGAAGCCAACTGCGCCACGACACCGCAGAGGCCGCGTGGAATGCACTCACGTTCACTCGAGTCCTCAATGTGGCGGGCTTCGGAAACCCTGTACCCAAACATGATGCTTGAGCAGGGACCGACCGTCCCGGCATTCCTATAGGCCTACCAAGACATGTTCTTAGAACCCAAGCATGTTCCAAACAACAACAACAAGGTTCTCAGAACATAAACTCGTCGATGTGTTAAAACAAGACGGTCCCAGCCAGACATGTTCTAAGAACATGTCGTGCAAGTCACAGAAGGTTCTTAGAACATTGTTTGGTAGGCCTATAGGCGAGCCAGGGCGCTTCGCCGCTGCTTGAGATGCCATCTCTCTGGGGGGCGCGTCTCTGACTTCCGCCCGCTTCCGCTGGCGGAGCCGCCCTCGCCGGAGCCTGCGCCCGCTTCCTCCGACTTGCCGCCCCCTCCCGCCGAGGAAGGGGGGCGCCAGCTCGTTCGGTCCTCGCAGGCAGGAGGGCCCTTTTCTGCCGCGCGCTGTATGGACATCTCAGAGATCGACATACTTTTTCCGCAGTTGTAGTCGATCCCCTTCTCGATCTCTGGGAAGCCCTCCTGCCTGCTCCGAAGGACTCTCGGGACTTCTCGGCGCTCCTGGCCGCTCCTGGCCGCGTCGTTTGTCTGCTCCGTTGGCCTCGGCAGTGCTGCTCGGTTCCAAACTTCCAGCATGCCCCAAGACGGCCCCACGTCCCGGGCGGCGAGCATGTCCATATCCGCGCCCTCGCGGGTTTAGATTTCGTGTGCGATCCCGCGGAAACGTGGGATCGCACAGATACGTTCCGCGCGGGGCAGCCGCGAAAAAAAACACCCCGTCCGTGGAGTCGCGGCCCAGGGGCCTGGCCTGCGAGGCCGCAGATACGGGGCACGTCCTGGATCCGTTTGAGTGGCTCTGGCGAGGTCCTTCTCATCGGGCCCCCTGAGGGTCAGCGCAAGAGGCCAAGATCATGGCACAAACCATTGTTCAATTTGTATATAACTTCCGGCCCAAGAAACCTGCAGCATCGCTCCGAGATGACCCCACACTGCCGCGAGGGGCCCAAACAGCCTCCAAGAGAGGCCCCCCGGAACAAGAACTCGAACCGACATCTGTGGTCCTCCGCTCCCACGTCGTGTTGTTTTCAGTGCGCAGTCCTCGTTTCAACAGACCCTTGCGGGGGACCCATCCCGAACCATTTGTGGATTGCCCCGGGCTCCGGAAGAACGGACCCTGAAGGCCCACCGCTGCGACGAACCTCAGATTTTTATCATTCACTTTCAGCAGGCGTCTGGGATCGGGGTCCTTCTCTTCTCCTCCCCCTCCTTCCTAAAAGCGCTCTGTGGGCCTGTCCTGGGGTACGTTTTGGCCAACGAATTCGAAGCGACCCCCGCCGTGGCCGCGATACGCCCCCGCCCCCCTTCCCGATGTTCACTACAGTCCAACACATCCCAAAACATTGGCCACCCGATTCCTCGGTCCTCGATCCTCCCTTTGAGGGCTCTTCTCCTCTCCTCCTCTTCCCAACCATCTCCTCCGCCTTCGCTTGCCTCTCTTTCGCGTTCTCTCTCTCTCTCTCTCTATCTATCTTTATTTTCAGTATCTTGTCATCTCTTTCTCTTTCGCTATATATTTATATAGTTATGATACCATGTTTGGTGCTGTTTGTTCGTGTGTGCTTCCTTTTTGCTGTCTCTTTATTTCACTCTTTTTTTATTTTTTTTTTCTCTCTCTCTCTTTCTCTTTCACTCCATGTGTTTACGTGTTCGCATCCAACTAGAAATCCGATCATCACCGGGGATCCTAAACATTGTGCTCTAGCACGCTATGTGGTGTAACCTATGTGGCTCCATCTGCGTGGTGTGCGCCATGTGGCGCATGTAATGATGCAATATTATGTGTGGCGTGAACTATTTTGTGCAACCTATGTGGTGCAGCCGAGGTGGTTCGGTGCAGCCGAAGTGGTGCAATCTATGTGGTGTGCGATTTGTGGCGTGCGCTATGTGATGCAACATCTGTGGTCTCGATCTGTACGCTATGCGGTGTAAGCGGTGTGGAACAAGCTAAGAGGTATTCGCTGTGAGGTGCAACCAATGTGGCGCAGTATCGGTCGTGTAAGCTACGCGGTGCAATCACTGTGGGTCAATATGCCTTGCCGGATTAGAAGTTGCCAACTCCGCTGCTCGCGCAATCCTCCCGCCCACCCACCCGCCACTTGGTTTTGCGGCACCCAGCCTGCGGCGATTGCGATGACTGCTGGGCGCTGGCTGGCACACCGCTGCAGCCGCGCTGGCGCGCGCAACCTCGCGCGCAGAGCACCCAACGAGCCTGGCGCGACCGACGCGGCCGCGGTGGCGCCATCCGCTGGGCACTTCCCAGCGAGCCTCGCAAGCCGCGCTGGAGCGCGGGCACTTCGCTGCGAGTCGGTGGCTCGGGCGGGCGCGGTACGATGGCGACGTCAACCACGGCAGACGCGATGATAATAGTAGCGACGCTGGCGAGGGTGATGACTGTGACGACGGCGCGGCCAATGACGACGCCGATGCTGATCACGCCGATGACGATGATGGTGTCTATGTGCCAGCGATGAAGATTGTGGAAAAAATCCGACATGCGTGCTCGGCCGCCGCGCGCGAGTGGCCCGCATGGCATGATCTGATCGGGACTGTGTCTTCTCAACACGCGCGCAAGGGCGTTTGATTTCGACATGTGCGCGCGCGAAAGTTCGTAAAACCCCACGCGCGTTCTTTTGAACAGACATGTTGTAAAACCATTGGCTGTCACTATGTTCTGGGACCCTCGATATTGCAATTCTTACGACAACCACGTTTTTTTGGATTCCGGCATGCGCGCGCGACGACGCGCGCGTATGCACTTCGCCTCATTAGTCGCAACATTTTTTTGCAAAGTGATGTTTTTTGAAAACAAAACGAGTGTGCGCACTGTTTGGCGGGGGTGATGAGGGTGTCGATGCCGGCTTGGCTGGGGTGATCTGAATTCATGTTCAGGCTTGGCGGCTGAGATAGCGTGCGTGCGTATCTACATTGAACGATCGGGCAAAAACATGTGTAGATTGCAGTACGCGAGGCCTGACAGATAAACCGAAGGGGGTGGGGAGAGTAGATTCTGATTCATCTTTCGACAAACGGAATATATTGTACAGTCCATGTGGTGCAATATTTGTGGTGCGAGCTTTGTGGCGCAATCCAAGTGGTACAACATATGTGGTGCACTATACGCGTTGCAATATACCCTGTGCAATCTATGTGGCGTAACCAATGTGGTCCAATATACGTGGCGAAATCTACTCGGTGCAAATAACTTTTCTTCGCAATACATTGTCGACTCCGCTGTTCGCGCAATCGTCCCATCCACCTGCCCGCAACTTGGTTTGCGAACCCCGTGCGGCGGCGATTCGGATGACTGCTTGCCGCTGGCTGGCGCGTCGGTGCGTACCCGCTATCACGCGCAGGCTCGCGCGCCGAGCGGCCGGGCAGTCTTGCACGATCGACGCGACCGCGGTGGCGCTATCCGTTGGGCAGTTCCCGACGCATCGCAGGCCGCGCTGGAACGCGGGCACTTCAATGCGAGTCGATGAATTGGGCGGGCGCGGCATCATGGCGACGTAGACAGCGGCAGACGCGATGATGATTGTAGCGATGCTGGCGGCGACGATGACGACGACGATGACGACGGCAAGGCCAATGACGGTGCCGATGCTGATCACGCCGATGACGATGATGGTGTTCCCGCGTCGGTGATGAAAACTTTGGTCATAGTTCCACATGCGCGCGACCGACGGGTGCGAGTGGCCCGCATGGAGTTAGTTGACAGGGATCGTGCCCCCCAGCACGCGCGCAAAGGCGTTCGAATGATGTCGGCACGCGTGCGCGCCAGGCCCGCTTGGTCGCTCGCATGCGATGAATCTGTTGAAACACCAATCGTTTTCTGCACAATTCCCAAGCGCCCGCGCAAACTTGTTTGAAAGCCATGTTTCAGAACTATGTATTTTCTACATGGTTTCGGGGGCTCGATTTTGACGTTCTCACGGGATTCGAGGTCTTGAAAGATTTTGGCATGCGCGCAGCGACGCGCGCGTGTGCACCCCGTCCTCTCCTTGCAACGGATGTCTGCACACCGATTGTTTTTGATGAGCACGTGTGCGCGCATAACATCTTTTTGCAGAGGATGGTGCGGGAAGCGGGGGGAGGGCGGGGAGAGGGGGGGGTCGACCTCGGCCTGGCGGGGGCGGTATGAACCCATAATTCGAATTCGACGGTGGGGCAGGATCACATGACTTCACAGCCCGTGGGGCGATTCTCCCGCCATCGCGGGGGGAGAGGGGTTGCTCCCCCGTCCAGTTAACAAGGAAATTCACCCTGCTGAACTTGACATTGTCAACTCCACTGCCCGCGCTATCAGCCCGCCCGCCCACCCACAAATTGGTTTGCACAAGCAATGCGGCGGCGACTGCGATGACTGCTTGGCGCTGGCTGGCGCGTCGCTGCGGCCGCGCTTGCGCGCGCAGGCTCGCGCACAGAACGGCCAGCTAGTGTGGCGCGGCCGACGCGGCCGCGGTGGCGCTGACCGCTGGGGACTTCCCAGCGCGTCTCGCAGGCCGCGCTGACACGAGGGTACCTCAATGCGAGTCGGCGACCCGAACGGCTGCGGTAATATGGCCACGTCGGCGACGGCAGGCGCCATGATAATAGCAACGGTCCTGGTCAGGGCGATGGTTTTTGCGACGGAAAAGCCAATGACGACGCCGGTGCGGACCGCGCTGGTGACGATGACGGTGTCCACGAGTCGGCGATTAAGGTCGCGGGAGGAATTTGACATGCGCGCGCGGCCAACGCGCGCGAGGATCATGTGCCCCCCAGCGCGCGCGCAAGGGCTTTCGAATGATGTCGATATGCGCGCGTGAAGGGCCCTTTTGGTCGTATGTGGTGAACACGTTGAACACCCACGGTTTTCTTAAGAAATTACAAGATTGCGTGCGCGAGCCTTACTAAACACTAGATTGTGTGATCGTAGATGTGTTCGGGGCACTCGAGTTTGGGACATTTGAGTTTGGAATCCTTGCATCGCCTAGGGTTTTGAATTGATTGCGGCATGCGTGCGCGACGACGCGCGCGCGCGTGGGTATCGTTATTTTTCTCGCCCCTCCCGCAATTCTTGCACATCGGTAACTTTCGCATAAACGAACCCGAGGATGAAAAAGGGGGGGCGAACCCAGTTTAGCTGGTATGGTGTGGTTTCATGCGGAAAATGAGCGATGGTCAGACCCGGGTGTGACATGTACATGCCCCAGGTGTGCGGATCACCTTGTGTGGTGGCGGTAGATCCTGCTTCCTGTTTAGAGGAACGGGAATCTCTGTGGTGTGAACTATGAGGTCAATTCGCCGTGCTGACCTTGGAACTGTCAACTCCACTGCCCGCGTAATCAACCCGCGTTTGCACAAGCAGTGCGGCAGCGACTGCGATGACTGCTTGGCGCTGGCTGGCGCGTCGCTGCGGCCGCGCTAACGCGCGCAGGCTTGCGCACAGAGCGGCCAGCTACTGTGGCGCGACCGACGCGGCCGCGGTGGCGCTGACCGCTGGGGACTTCCCAGCGCGTCTCGCAGGCCGCGCTGACGCGCGGGCACTGCACTGCGAGTCGGCGACTCGGGCGGGCGCGGTATCATGGCGGCGTCGACAACAGCAGACACGATTCGGATGGTAGCGATGTTGCTGTCGATCATGCCACTGACGATGGCAAGGCAAGGGCGCCGATGCTGATCGCACCGATGACCATGATGGTGCCAACGTGTCAATGCTGGAATTTTTGGATGTTTTTTTTGACACGCGCGCACGGCCGACGGCCGACAAGCTCGACCGACAACCAGGCCAAGCTCCGTGTAAAAGAAGCAAGATCCTACGTGCAAGCACTTTTTGGAGAACACACGCACACACAAAAAAACCGAACTATGTACATGCGTACACATCTACACACACATATATATATATATATATATATATATATATATATACATACATAGACGTCTCCGTGCCCTGAGGCACGAATTTGGGTGTCCTCAGGTCCCTACGGGTTCTCTGTTGTGAATGCGGTGAATATCGTTTCATGGGCCCGACACCCAACTTCCCATCTCTTGGGTGTTCCTGAGCGCTCTGCGGGTCGGGCGCGTGACTCTTCCAGAAGCCTGTGGGCGCCAAGACAAGCCAGGAGGGCTCCAAGGGCTCCCCAAGACGATTTAAGATGGCCCCGTGTCGCTCAAAGATCGCTCCACCGATGGCTAAAAAAGACCCCCAAAGAGGGTTCCTAGAATCCCTTGGATCCCCGAGATACCACAATCAACGATTTTCCGTTGGCTTTCGAACGACTTAGTGTTCTCACATTTTCGGGCTGTCGACGTTCCAAGACGGCCCAAGAGGCTCCCGAACTCGCCCCAAGAAGGCCCAACAGGCCCCGTAACGCGTGCTCAGACGGCCCAAGATGGCTCTAGGACGGTCCAAGAGGCCACTAAGACGGCCTGGTAGGGCCCCAAGAGGGGCCCCAGAGAGGCCCCAGAGGGGGAACACGAACCGACATGTCGAGCCCTTCGCCCTAGGATGGCCCCCGAGACCGCCAGCAGGCCTCAAAGAGGCCCCCCACAAACACCACGAGGCCCCCAAGAGGCCCCCGAGAGGCCCGCAAGACGCCCGAAAACCGAATCCAAGAGGCTAATCACCGTGAGGCCTCCCGAGAGATCCCCACATGCATCCCAAATGCTCTTGACCTCCAACCCAGGCGCGGTGGCGGGATGGGCCGAAGGCCACTCGATTCGCCGCCCCCTGTGGCGTGCTACAAGGGGTGCCTGGCGTGCTCGAAACGTCTGGTGTTTTTTGGTTCATTTCTAAAGAACTCCCCCTGGGGCTTCGGCCGAACCCAGCGGCCACTCGGACAGCTCCTCACAATCGCCGGGTCAATGCCTTTCCCGCTCCAAGATGGCCCAACATGGACTCCAGGACGGCCACGATGTCCCCAAGAGAGCCCAACATGGCCCTTAGACGACCCGAGGTGCACCCAAGCCATACCAAGATGTCTTCAAGATGGCCCAAGGCGGCCCAAGAGGCCCCCAAGAGGCCTAGAGGACGGCCCGAGAAGCGTCCAAGATGTCCTTGATGAGGGCCCGAAGAGGCTACGATCAACAGTTTTACCCAGGTTTCTGAACGATTCTGGCAGTTGCTTCGTTTCGGCCGTCCGACGGCCCAAGAGGCCCCCAAGGGCGCCACAAGACGGCCCAATCGAAACGAAGCCTTGCCTGCCATGGCCGGTGCGAGGCGGGCGGCCCTTGCGGGCGGCAGGCGCACCGTCGCAGGTGCGCGGGCCCTGGACGGGACCGGAGGGCACCAGCGTGGCTCGGAGATTCGTGCGCATCACATGCTCTCGTTCGCGTGCGTTCCAAATGTCCAGACTCTCAGCTGCTTGGAACAAGACGCCCAGGATGGCCTTCAAGACGACCCTGAAGCGTGCCCAAGACGGCCCAGACGGGCCCCTACGACGGCGTTAGACGGGCCGGGAACGCCCTAGGACAGCCAAGGAGGCCACCAAGAAGCCCCCCAAGGCTCCCGAGAGGCCCCTCCGCTTCCTCCCCCACGTGTCCCCCGAAGGGCTTCCACAACGGCTGGGGGATAGCGCGGCCAAACTTTGCCCAAACGCTTTGCCACGTGGGCGCATCCTCAAAGTCAGGGGGCGGCGGTGATTCGCCGTAGATGTCTCCGATAATTCCAATGCTATGTATATATATATATATATATGTATATATATATATACACATAGATAGATATATCTCTAGACATACATTTTGTATATATATATATGTAGGTCTATATATATATATACATACGTATGCATTTATTCTCCCCAAAAACACTTGCACTCAAAAGGGCTCGAACTTCCCGTTCTGAGGAAGTGGGCCCGTCCGCGGGGCCCGGCGGCCCCGTGCCCGTCCCTCGCCGCCCCATATCCCCAATGGCGAAGGCGGGCACGTTCCCAGCCGTCGCCGCCGCCCCGCCGCACCTCCCCCCCGCCGGACGCACCGCAAGCCTTGCACTTCTCTGCAGTGCTTTGCACTGCGCTGCTTTGCGCTGCGCTGCCTCGCGTCACGCTGCATCACACTGCTTGGCATGGCTTGGCATTGCGTTGCGTTGCTTTGCATTGCATCGCATTGTTTTGCTTTGCGTTGTTTTCCGTCGCATGGTTTAGCATCTCTTTGCTCTGCACTTTTTTGCGCCACGTAGATTGTACGACATTGACTCCACCACCTAGATTGCACCACGTCGTTCATAGATTGCAAGGCATCACTGTTGGGGTCCATGCTGGCTACACGGCATATTTTCACATTTGTGTAGGTGTATATATATGTACATATATATGTATATAAAAATGGTTTGTATATTTCTCTCTCTCTCTCTCTCTATCTCGCCCTCTTTGTCTCCGACTCTACCCTTTCGTATATCTTAAAACTGATATACCTCTCTCCTTCCTGTCGTCCCTGCTTGCGCAATCCAGCGCGGAAGCCTCGCGTTACAGCAGCCCGATTGCTTGGCCGACGTCTCCACCAGTCTGCTGCAGCGCCGAGATGCAAGCCTTCTCTCACTTCCTACATCCTGACCCTGCCTCCCCAACATGCGAAAACACATACCAGTATTAACACGCACGCGCACTGTTGGCTTCGCGGCCTGGCGCGCAGCGATAGGGCGTAGAAGACACACGCACCCACACACCCACACAGTCACACGCCCACGCAATCACACAGCCACACAACCACACAACCACACAGCCACACGGCCACACAGTCACACGGTCAAACAGCTACACAGACACACAGCCACACAGTCACACAGCTACACAACCACACAGCCACACAGCCACGCAGCCACACATCCATACAGCCACACAGCCACACAGCCACAGAGCCACACAGCCACACAGCCACATAACCACGCAGCCACACAGTCGCACAGCCACAAAGACACACAGCCACACCCAAACCCACCCCCACACCCATACCAACACCCACACCCACACCCACACCCACATCCGCAGCCGCAGCCGCACGCCCGCCCGCCCGCGCGAGCACGCACTCACAGACAGACAGACAGACAGACAGACAGATAGATAGCCACACAAACACACAAACACATAGACACAAAGACAGACAGACAGACAGACAGACAGACAGACAGACAGACAGACAGACAGACAGACAGACAGACACACACGACATACACACGACACACACAGACGCACACACACACGCACGCACGCACGCACACACATATACACAAATACACATTGACACACACACACGCACACACAACCCACAACACACACAACACACAATACAACACAACACTACACACCACAATACATCACAACACAACGCAACACAACACAACCCATCACAACACAACACAAACCATAACATAACATAACACAGCACACACACACACACACGAAACGACACGACCCGACACAGCACAGCACAACACGACACAACACAACACAACACACACACACGCACACACGCACGCACGCACGCACACACACACACTTTGCTTCCGACGCGCCAGACAGGACTATCGGGGGGTACGTAACCATACGTAACTTCCTGCCGCAGTACCGTACCCAGGCGATGCTCCCAAATGCGCGCAGGGGCGACCCGGGGTCGGAGAAACAGGCGGTGCAGGGCAGGGCGAAACAGACGGGAGAGGAAGAGAGCGGACGAGGGGCTGGGGGAGCAGGAGGAAACGGGCGCCACCGACCGGCAGGCCGAGCCAGGTGGGCGAGGCAGGCGAGCCAGGATGCCGCCGAGACGCAGACAGTGGGCGCGGCGCAAGTGGGGGGCCAGAACAGGAGGAGGAAGGAGGAGGATGAGGATGAGCAGGAGGAGAGGAGGGATCGAGGAGGATGGGGAGGAGGAGGAGGAGGGAGGAGGAGGAGGAGGAGGAGGAGGAGGAGGAGGAGGGATCGAGGGAGAGGAGCAGGAACCGGAAGGAGACGTGGCTGGGCAGCCCGGCGACACTGGCCGCACCCGGCAGCTGCGAAGGACTGGTGCATACGCTGCCGGCGGGCCAGCCGAGCGCACGCGGCGAGCGAAAGCGCAAGGAGAGGCCGCTAGACAGCCGGACGAATCGGACCCGCAAGGCAAGGGGGGGGCCAGGAAGGACGAGGAGCACACGAGGAGCACCCACAACTGGCCCAGCGCACACGATCACATCCATAGATGCGGGCGGTTCTGCAGGAGGCTGTCGTGCACGAGCTTTCAGCGCATGGAGGCTGCCATGCAGGAGGCTGTTGTGCATAGGTGCAGGCAATTATATTCATAGATGCACGGGCGCTCAGCGTATGAATGTTTTGGAGGTGCGATTGTGTGTGAAGCTGAAACAATGAACATCCATCAAGGCTCGGCGGTGCTCCCTACTCAGGGAGGACCAGTCATATCGATCCGCTCAATATTGATTAGTGTCGGGTCTTGGAGACTGTGGGTCGGTAGCGGGCTGGAGGAATTTGGGTTGTTGAGTGGAACAGGCGCTAGTGGGTGGAGTCGGGAGCGGGAACGTTCGAGTGCATTTACATCTACATGTGTGTAGTTTGTTCCGTCTCAAAGCAGGTAATACTCAATCACTGTATACATACGGCTATCGTCTATATCTGATATGTATGTCTGTGTATATAGATATATACGTATACACACAATGTGTACATTGTCACAAGGGGACTCCTTCGCGCATGTAAACATGAGGGGAGGGGAGTGCGAGTCAGTAGAGAAGGACTCGTCGTCCAGGACCCCCCCTCCCTCTCTTGTCCAATAGGGGGGGCAATCCCCCCCCCCCTTTCGGGCCCGGAGCTGAACTTCTCATGCACCCCGTCATCCCCAAGCCCTAACCTGAATCCGCCGCCGTCCCCCTTGGCACGTTCAGGCGTGGTAGAATGCAACGCGCTGTCGGGTATGGTTTTCTGTCAGTCTTCTAAGGGCCTCCCGCCCTCTCGTAGCACCCAAGCGCCTTCCCAAGACGGCCCCGCTACGGCCCCAAGAGACTCCCCCACAGACGGCCAAGAAACACCGCAAGACGGCCCGTGAAGGCCCCAAGACGGCCCAGTGGGGCCCTACGTCGGCCCAGAAGGGCACCAAGGGACGTCCGAGGCAGCCCGAAGGGGTGGCCCGAGCGGTGCTCCCGTGCGCTCCTCAAGCCGTGGAGAGGTGACGAGAAGCGTCACACGTGACGGCTCCTTGGCGGTGCTCGAGGGGTCGCCACACAGGGGAGTGTTTCGCTGGCGCCGTGGCGGACTTGCCGCAAACATCTCTGGGTATTCCAGCCGTACACCTCAGACCCACTTGCGACCCTAAAGCTCACTCGACAATACCCTTGAAGCCTCACGCCCTGGCCCGAACCATCAAGTCTGACCCGAACGCCCCAATCCTGACACCCGAGCCCTGGCCCGATGCATATACTGGGGCACAAAAGGAGGCACATGTAAGGGCCGCGTGACAACAAATGAACACCAGGGTGCTTGCACGGTCAGTGCGTCTCGACTGTCTGCTTCTCTTCCTCCCCAGACATCCGACGTCGTGATGTTTATGGTAGGTTCGTGCGGCGTCGGCGCGCGCATTGTTTTGACTCTGCGTTGATGGGCTGAGTCCCGTCGGGTCGTGTGGCACTCCCTCGGTGCCTCCGTGTCGTTCTATGATGCGAAGGTCAGCCTTGAACGCCTTCGCCAGAGTCGCCGGCGCGCCATCGCCTCCTGAACCTGCCGTAACAACGTGGCCTCCCATGGGGGCAAGCTTTTCATCCTGAATTGTTGTCGTTTGGCGGTCCCGAATCCAAATAAGGGCCCTTACGGGCCGAAGACAACCAAATGTTAGCGAGCGTGGACTTCAAACAATAAGTTTTTGCAGTCTACGCGGTGCAATTTAAGTGGTGTAATGTATGCGATGCGACCTGTGTGATGCAATCTATGCGGTGCAACCTGTGCGGTGCAATCGGTGCAACCTATGTAATGCAATATATGCGGTGCAACCTGTGTGGTGCAATCTATGTGATGCAATCTACGCGGTGCAACCCATGCAATGCAGTCTTCGCTGTGCAATCAACGTAATGCGATCTACGCGATGCAACCTATGCAGTGCATTTGATTTTAACAAACGAGTTGACACATCCCACGCTCTTGCAAACATCCCACCCACCCACCCGCAACTTGGCTTGCAAAACCCATGTGGTGACGATTGTGATGAGTGCTTGGAGTTAGCTGGCCCATCTCTGCGGCCGCGCCAAACCAAGCGCGCGCGCAGCGGCCAGCTAGTTTGGCGCGACCGACGCGGCCGCGGTGGCGCTCACTGCTGGGCACATCCCAGCTGGGCGACGACACCGACGACGTCTCCAACGACTTCGACGCCGACAACGACGATGACGACGACGACGACGACGCAACAGCGCGCGCGCACGCTTTTGTTGAAAATCCGTGTTGCGAAACCTTGTGTGTTTGTAGGTTTTTGGACACACGATTTTGAAATACTTCCGAAACCGATGGGTTTTGAAGGATTTCGGCATACGCGCGCGACGACGCGCGCGTCTGCACTTTGTCTCATTTTTTGCAGAGGATTCTCGCGACGGCACACGCGCAAGGGCGTTCGACAGACTTCGACATGCGCGCGCGAAGCCCGTTTGGTAGCATTTTGTGGAAATCTTGAAAAACCGATGGTGTCTTAAGATTTCGCAAGAGCTCGCGCGTAAGCTTTTTTAGCAAAGCAGTGTTGCGAAACCTTGTGCTTTTGTATGCTTGTTGGCAACTCAATCGCGAAATCCTTCCAGCACCAAAAGTTTTTGAAGGATTCCGGCATGCGCGCGCGACGACGCGCGCGCCTGCACTTCGTCATATTTGTTGCAAGGGATTCGTGGAGAAGTCTTATGTTAGATCAAACGCTGTCCCGCGTTTTTTTCTTGTTTTATGATGGACATGTGGTCATAATCATATACTGTGTACATACCCGAAAGGGGGGCGGCGAACGCCAGGGGGGGGTAGATCCTATTCTGTTTTTAGAAAGGAGATTCAATGCGGTCCAACATATGCGGTGCAATCTACGTGGTACAATCTACGCGGTACAACCTATGTTACGCAATCCATGCGGTGCAATCTATGTGTTGCACTTCGTTTCTGCTCGCAGTGCGTTGTCCACTCCACTGCTCGCGCAGACATCCCACCCACCCACCCGCAACTTGGTTTGCAAACCTCATGCGGCGGCGATTGCGATGAGTGCTTGGCGCTGGCTGGTGCATCTCTGCGGCCGCGCCAGCCCGCGCATGCGCGCGCGCGCAGCGGCCAGGTAGTTTGGCGCGACCGACGCGGCCGCGGTGGTGCTGACCGCTCGGCACATCCACGCAGGCACTTGAATGCGAATTGGCGACTTGGGCGGGTGCGGTATCATGGACGTCGACAGTTGTAGACACGATAATGATGATACTCGCGATGTTGGTAATGATGCTGACAGCGACGACGGCACGGCCAGTGACGGCGCTGATGCCGACCACGCCGACGATGATGACGGCGTCTTCGCGTCGGTGATGAAGGTTTTGAAAAGAATTCGAAACGAAATGCGCGCGCGCAGCGGAGGCGCGAAAGTGGCTCGCCTGGTATTATTTGACACGGACCGTGCCGCCCCAACACGCGCGTAGTGGCGTTCGAATGATTCCGACATGCGCGCGCGAAGCCGGCTTGGCAGCATTTTATGAACATGTTGAACCACTTATGGTTTTCTTAAGATTTCGAAAGAGCGCGCGCACGCTTTTGTTGAAACTCTGTGTTTCGAGACTTTTTGTGTATTGTATGTTTTGTGGACATTCAATTTTGAAATCCTTCGAACACCGAAGGTTTTTTGAATGAATTCGGCATGCGCGCGCGACGACGCGCGCGCGTGCGCTTCGTCCGGTTTTTTTGCACAGGATTCTCGCGACGGCACGCGCGCAAGGGCGTTCGAACGATTTTGACATGCGCGAGCTCGAAGCCCGTTTGGAAGTATTTTCTGAAATTCTTTTAAACACCTATAGCTTTATTAAGAATTCGCAAGAACGCGCGTACGTGATACACATACATACATATATACACATATATATATAGACTAGAACCATCGCGCGCGCTTCGCGCGCGCTCAAGTTCTAGCCAGGATCCTCACCATCGTAATCATCGCAATCATCACAGACGTATCGAATGCAACGCCATGCAGACCAATGCGAGTAGTAAAACAAACGCCAAACGTTGCAAATGCAGCGCGATTCACAGCATTATTGTTGAATTGAAATGCAATGCACATGCTACTCAATGCAGGCAGCTCAACGGAACGGATCGGAAGGAAGAAGGGGTGCATATGAAAGTGTCCGAAATCGCATGGGGCTCGTTTCGGTGCCTGCTCGGGGGCTCTTGGGGGCCTCCCGGGGGGCTCTTGGGGGCCTTTGGGAGCCTCTAGTGGTTTCTGGGGATGCTCTTGGGGCCGAGGGCCCGTAAAGTGCGCTCGGATCCCGCGTCTGGGCCCCTTCTTGGAGCCGTGTTGGGACTCTCTTGGGCCGTCTTCGAGGCCTCTTAAGCGGTCCCGGGGCGCTCTTGGGCCGTCTTGGGGCCGTCTTGGTGGCCTCTTGGGCCGTCTTGGGGCGATCTTGGGTGCCTCTTGGCCGTCTTGGAGCGCCAGGGAGCCCAAAAGGAGAGAAAGCCAAAAACATCGAAAAACACAATGGAAAATCAACGATTCGAGCCTCTTGGGGCCCTCTTGGAGAGCCTCTTGGAGGCCTCTTGGGGCGTCTTGGAGGCCCCTTGGGCCGTCTTGGGACCATCTTGGGCGTCTTGGAGCGATCTGGGACCGCCTCGGGGCCCTCTTGGACCATCCTGGGGGCCTCCTGGGGCCGTCTTGGAGGCCTCTTGGGTCGTCTGGAGGCTCCTTGGAGGCTCCTTGGAGGCCCCGGGGAGGGGGTATTAAAAAGCGTTCCCCGATGGTTGCGGAGTGGGCGGCCCCGCCGGGGGGGGGGGCCTATTTGTTTATATTATATATATGTGAAGATCCGTGTTGTGAAACCCTGTGTTACTTAAACTGTTTTTGGGACACTCGATTTTGAAACGACACCGACAGTTATTGCAGGATTTCGGCAGGCGCGCGCGACGACGCGCGCGTGTACATTCGTCTCAGTCTTCTGAAACCAAGAATTCTTGAACACTTATGATATTTTATAAACGAGTGTGCGCGCATAGTATTTTTGCAAAAGATGGTGGGGGGGGGCGATGCCAGCCTGGCTGGGATAGAATGAATTCACAGGTAGAGTGGACATTGGGTCAGAATCCTATGTGTTTTGCATCGGGCCCCGGGGGGTGTTCAAGTCCAGGGGGGGAGGGTGGTAGAACCTATTTTCTTTTTAGAAAAGAGAACCTGTGCGACGGTAAGGTAAATAGAATAAGGTAAAGTCATGTATGGTAAAGTAGGGTAAGGTAAACGAAAACTGAGTAAGATAAGGTGAGATACGGAAAGGTAAAGTAACGTAAAGCAAAACAAATAATGTTCACCAGCGTAGAAAAATTAAGTTAACGTAATTAATGGAAGGGAGCACTAAGGAGCGTGAAGAAACTCGTAGTACAGCAACGTGACTCAAAGTCAGGTGAGGTATGATGAGGTAATTTAAACAATGACTGTACAGTAACTGATACTTACATAACTAAAAGGAACCTGCAGTTAAGTAAGGTAAGGTGAAGTAAGGTGAGGTAAGGCAAACTGAAGTGAACCAAATCAAATCGAAATTACCATGATTAAATAAGGTACGTACGTCGACGAAAAGCAAAGGAAAGCAAGGCGGCGACGGACGGCGACAGGCGGCGACGGACGGCGACAAGCGGCACGGCGACGAAAAGCCGGCACTGGTCCCCAGATGGTAAAGACAAGTAAGAATCCCGCAGTGCAAACACTGTTAGGAGAAAAACCTCCGTCGTGATTCGGTCCGCGAGGCAAAGAGGTTTGGTTTCAGGATCATGACTCAATTCTTTGGCGGCCGTTCGGGAAGATCGGGCACCCACGGAACGCCCTCGGCGAGGCGCAGCTGCAGGAGAGCATCCCGAGGGTGGAAATCGGCGGCGAGCCCAGGGGGGGAAATGAGAAGGGGCGGACCTTCTCAGACGGCACGGACATCCCCCGGCCTTCTGAGAAGTCTTCTAAGCCTTCCCGGGCGACACAGAAAACTTCTCAGAAGGCGCCAGGACTTCTGAGAGGTCCCGCCGCCTTAAGAAGGCCTCCTCCTTCTCACTTCCCCCCCGCGCTCGCCGCCGAAGAAAGCCTACAAGAGCCGACGACAAACCCCGAAGTCCTCCCTGACCGATGTCCTCCCCGTCCCCGCACGACCCCCCTCTGCGCCCCGCCCCGCCGGGCAAGACGAGAATCATGCCATGGTGTCGTCGTCGTCGCCGTCGCCGCCGCTGCCGTCGTCGTCGCCGCCGCCGTCGTCGTCGCCGTCGTCGTCGCCGCCGCCGTCGTCGTCGTCGTCGTCGTCGTCGTCGTCGTCGTCGTCGTCGTCGTCGTCGTCGTCGTCGTCGTCGTCGTCGTAGTGGTAGTCGTCGTCGTCGTCGTCGTCGTCGTCGTCGTCGTCGTCGTCGTCGTCGTAGTGGTAGTCGTCGTCGTCGTCGTCCTCGTTCAGGGTCGGCGACACCGGTCGTAAGGCCTCTCCAATAATGCCATGATGCCTGTGGCTCAATGAGTGTGCTGGGATTTCCAGAGTTTCCCAAAAAGCCCTCAACAATTCGCACTCGGCCAACCCTCTGGCCGCGTGGGGCAACAAAAAGACCTGGGGTGCGAGAACCGTGTTTTCAACATCGGTCTCGTTAGACCGTCAAATTACTATTTTTTGTGTGACCTGCTCCGCATGCGCCCCGAGCCCGCCTACGTGAAGCAATTGCGGACACCTGGGCCGCACAGGTCGCTTGAGGCTCGTGCGATGCAGAGCCTGGAACTCTCGGAGCGCTGCACTGCGGTCGGAAGCCGTTGGATAGCGTGCGGCCACGGCGGCCCCGGCGACCCTCTGTGCCTTGCGAGCGGACAGCGTGTCCCTCCGCTGCGCGGGGCGGGAGGCAGAGGACGCACGGCACGCGGACGCCTCCGGGACCGCGAAGTGGACAGCAATATGGCTCTGGCGGCCCCGGCGACCCGCTGTGCCTTGCAAGCGGACAGCGTGTCCCTGCGCTCCGCGGGGCGGGAGGCAAAGGAAGCCAGGCACGCGGACGCCTCCGGGACCGCGGCGCGTCCCGGAGGCGTACGCGGTCTTGAGGCGCCGCGGCGCGGTGGGCCCGAACCGGCGGAGCGACGCGCGATCCAAACCGTTTCCGACCTCATCACTGCTTCTCGCTCCTCCTATGGGCTGTGTACATGCAAGACCAAGGATCCAACGTTTTGAACAAACCAAGACGGAGTTTTTTCTCACATTTCGGCCCCTAGGAGCCCTCGCCGGGCCTCGGGAGCGTCAAAAACGACTCAGGATGAAACACCAATCCTGGGGAATGGGTCGAGATTTCCGGGGACCCCGTATTGACAAAAATCACGACATCGGATCTCTGGGAGTGACCCTGGGCACGAGTGACGTTTGGGACCGCGTCTTCCGGGGGTCCGCGAGCGCGAGCGCAAGGCTGCTGCTGTCGCACCTCATTCGGCCATCGGGGGGCCCCGATCGGCCCGCACCAAAGGTCACTCCGGCGAAACGTCACTTCTACGTCTAGTCGAGTGTGCGCCCTGAGGCGCCGCCATCCGCCGCGCCCCCCGCGGGTGCCACCAGGAGGAGGAGGAGGAGGAGGAGGAGGAGGAGGAGGAGGAGGAGGAGAGGAGGAGGAGGGAGGAGGAGGCAGGAGGAGGAGGAGAGGCGCAGGAGGAGGAGGAGGAGGAGGAGGAGGAGGAGGAGGAGGAGGAGGAGGAGGAGGATGAGGAAGAGGAGGAGTGGCCGCCTGCCGCTCGCTGAAACCCATGTCGGCCAGCTGCGCCAGCTTCGCCTCACCCGGCTGCGGCCGCGGTGGGCGGCCCCGTCGTTCTCGCCGTCGCCGCCGCCGCCGTCGCCGCCGCTGTCGTGGTCTCCGTCGCCGGCGTTGTCGTCGCCGGCGGCGCTGTCGTCGCCGCCGCCGTCGCCGTCGCACGCCGCGAGGAGGACAAGGAGGAGGAGGAGGAGGAGGAGGAGGAGGAGCAGGATGAGGATGAGGATGAGGATGAGGATGAGGAGATGAGGATGAGGGATGAGGATGAGGAGAGGATGAGGAGGAGGGAGGAGGAGGAGGAGGAGGAGAGGGATGAGGACGACGAGCGAGGATGGGATGAGGGGTTCTCCTGCTCCTCCTCCTCCTCTTCTTCTCCCTCCTCCTCCTCCTCCTGCTCCTGCTCCTGCTCCTGCTCCTCTCCTCCTCCTCATGCCATCCATCCTCCTCCTCCTCCTCCTCCTCCTCTTCCTATTATTCCTCCTCCCCAGAACTCAGGGCTGCGGACGATGTCCTCCACTTCCTCCTACCCCTCCTCCTCCTCCTCCTCCTCCTCCTCCTCCTCCTCCTCCTGCTCCTGCCCCTCTGGCGCCGACGCTGCCTTGCCCGTGCCGCCTCCCCCTCCCCCGCCGCCCCGCGGGCGCGGCCCTCCACTGCGGTTCCTGCTCCAGGGGCCTCCCCGAGGGACCTCGGGGAACTCCGAAGCTGTCCTGGCAAATCCCGCGGCCACCCTCGGGATGTCGAGGCGATGTCAGGCCCTTCCTGCACACCCCTCCAGGCTACACATTGATGTGTTCGCCACGCCAGGAATTTCCCGACGATGCCCCCCCCCCAAAAAAAAATCCTGAGGGCTCCCTCCGCAGTCCCGAGGACCTTCTACTGAATGGAACGGACTTCCGACGGTTCCCGAAGATCTGCTGGGAAATCCGAAGGATCTTTCCAAACATTCTCAAGGCTCCCTGGAGAATGCGGACGGATGCCGAAGAAATCCTGGGGACTCCTCCGCAAGACTGAGGATTGCCACCCGAACCCTGCTCCTCCGGAATCCTAATCGCATTTCCGGAGGATCCCCTCGCCATCGCTCGGACGTCCGTTCCCCGGGCACCTGCCGGTCTCGTGCGTTTCTTTTTTGTTGGCTCGACGATCCAGGGTGCTCCGCGATCGTCATCACCAATAAAATGCACGCGTCCGAGCGACGCCAAGGCCCAAGCATGTGAAGGGGCCCTGGGACACAAATAAATACACACAAATAAACTAATCCCCCATATTTTCTCATATTTTCTGGGTTTTTGTCTTCCCCCCCACTTCCCAATTTTCTTTATATTTTCTGGGAAATCGACGATTCATTGTGTCGGTGTGTTTTTACCCCTCCTGAGCATGTCGGGAGCGATCGTGTCGGACTTCAACGTGCGCCTTCCGCGACGAACTCCGCCCTCCGGCGCCCCCCGAGCGGTGCCGCGCAGCACGGGGACGAGGTCCCTCGCCGGCACGCGGGGCGCACCGCCGCGCCCCCCGGATCGCGCAGCGAGGAGGAGGAGGAGGAGGAGGAGGAGGAGCAGGAGGAGGAGGAGGAGGAGGAGGAGGAGGAGGAGGAGGAGGAGGAGGAGGAGGAGGAGAAGCTCCCTCGGGCACAGGCGCAGGCGAGGCCTTGTTTTTTTTGGGGGGGGGGACTGCGATGCGGGCCGCGCGAGCGCGCACTCGGAGCATCCCGCTCCCCGCGCTCCCGACGAGGGGGTGGGGATGCGTGCGCGCGTTCCCTCGTCGAAAGCCGCTCTCGCACTCTGCCCTCTTCTCCGCCCTCCTCGCCGTCGCCGTCGCCGTCGCCGTCGCCGTCGCCGTCGTCGTCGTCGTCGTCGTCGTCGTCGGCGCCGTCGTCCTCCTTCTGCCCCGCGGTGGAGATGGGGGGGGAGGCTCAGGGGTAGGAGGAGAGGGAAGAGGAGGAGACGAACGAGGAGAAGGAGGGGAGGCCACTCCTGGCAGGTCTCCGCTGGCACGGCGAAGGGCGATGTATAGCCAGATCCAGACGTCCGAGAGGCCCCGCCGCCTTCTGAGAAGGCCTCCTCCCTCTCACTCTTTCCCCCCCTGGGGCTCGTCGCCGACAGGAGTGGCACCCGAGAGGAGGGGGACGGCGACCAGGATTCAGTCGGGCCTGTCCTCCTACAGGGGGATTTTGGACGACAGTTCTTCTTCTTCTTCTTCTTCTTATTCGCATTCGTATTCGTATTCGTCTTATTGTTATTATTATTATTATTATTCTTGTGAGTATTATTATTACTACTACTACTATGATTATTCGTATTACTCGTGTTAAATTAATTCCCAGTGTTATGAGTATTGATATTAATACTACTATTATCAATATTCTTCTTCTTCTTCTTGTTATTACTAGTTTAGTCATCATCATCATTCTGATTATTACTATCAATATCATTATTATTATCATTATTATTATCATCATTCGTATACTAATAATACTACTATTCATACTAATAATGATGATAATAATAACAATACTAATAATAACAATAATAATAATACTAATAATAATAATATTATTAATAATAATAATAATAATCATACTAATATATATATAGATATCTATTATGTAAATATTTATAAAGCCCACAGGCTATTATATATATCGCCGCCGATGGACCTGCAGGTCCATCGGCCCGCGCTCCGCGGGCTCGGCGCTGCGCGCAGCGCGCGCTCCTCTCCGCGGCCCCCCGCGCCGAGCCCCGGGAGCAGGGCGGCCGCTCCGGGCCTGGGCCGCGGCGCGCGCATGCAGCCAGCCCGCAGCGTAGGGATGCGCGGCGTAAAGCTCGCATCGCCGGCGTCGACTTCCCGAATGCGGTGGAGCAAGGAACGTCTGATTTGACGGGCACGCTCGGCCACTTTCCCGATCGTGACATCGAGCGTCTCGGGGGGTCGCTCCGGGCTTGACTTGCGGATTCTCTTTCCCGCTGCCTTGGAGGCCCGTGTTGGCGTCTCTCGGGCGAGCTCGGCCAGCGAGAATCGCTGAGGATGGGCCACGGCCACGGCCACGGCCGAAGGGGCAAGGGCGCAAGAATACCCTTGGGAAGGCTGCCCCATCCTTGCTGTGCGGGTCGGCTGTGCGCCGCGACCCTCTCCGCGCCCCCGCGGGTGACCTGGGCCGCCGACCGGCGACGAGCCGCACGAGGGCGGAGGGGCGAAGCACGAAGGGCGGCGACGCGCAGGGCGACCACTGATTGGACAAGCGGTGGCGTAGGTCGCCTCTCCCTCTCCCTCTCCCCTCCCTCTCCCTCCTTCGCCCTCCCCATCCCCCCCTCCCCAAGCTTCGCCCCCTCCCCCCCCCCCCCCCCTCCCCCCCCCGCCCGCCCCTGGCGTTGCGTGGGCTCGCTCGCTCGCTCGTGCTGTGGGCTGTGGCCTGCTCCAACACGGCGGGCTCGTTCCTTCCTGCGAGTGCCATTGCATGGGGACCCTGCCGGTATGTTGATGACGTGCGGTCTAGAATTCTTGCATAGCGTCTCGCGGCGGCGGCCCCGGCGACACGCTATGCCTTGCAAACGGATAGCGTGTCGCTCCGCTCCGCGGGGCGGGAGGCTGGGAAACGCTCGGCACGCTGAAGCCTGGGGGCCGCGAGGTGGATAGCGCGCCGCTCCACAACCCACACACGCGGCGTCCTGTTTTTTTGAATACTCGGTCCCTGGAAGTCCCGACCCTTTCCCCAGGACAGGGATTGCATCTGGAGTAGTTTTTTTTCCCAACCATCCTGTGGTG
Organism: Prorocentrum cordatum; assembly: GCA_963575745.1. Classification (NCBI taxonomy): domain Eukaryota; class Dinophyceae; order Prorocentrales; family Prorocentraceae; genus Prorocentrum; species Prorocentrum cordatum. Next base: position 47,357 of record CAUYUJ010004170.1, on the reverse strand, counting down.
TTGGGTCCTCGTTTTGAAGAGACAGCGCCCCGCGTTCACTCCTCCTCCCGCTGCCCCCCTCCTCTCCTCTCCTCTCCTCTCCTCCTCTCCTCCCCTCCTCTCCTCCTCTCCTCTTCACCCACCCAGTACACCGTTTCGTGGCTCCATAGGGAGCTCCACCGAAGGCCCCAGTGCCCGCGCCCGCATGCGTCACCCACACCCATTTCGGCACACCCCTCACACGTTTCGTGGCTCCATAGGGAGCTCCACCGAAGGCCCCAGTGCCCGCGCCCGCATGCGTCACCCACACCCATTTCGGCACACCCCTCACACGTTTCGTGGCTCCATAGGGAGCTCCACCGAAGGCCCCAGTGCCCGCGCCCGCATGCGTCACCCACACCCATTTCGGCACACCCCTCACACGTTTCGTGGCTCCATAGGGAGCTCCACCGAAGGCCCCAGTGCCCGCGCCGCATGCGTCAGTTTTCGTGGCCCCATTCCCCGAAGTGCCCGCATGCGTCCCACACCCATTTCGGCACACCCCTCACACGTTTCGTGGCTCCATAGGGAGCTCCACCGAAGGCCCCAGTGCCCGCGCCCGCATGCGTCACCCACACCCATTTCGGCACACCCCTCACACGTTTCGTGGCTCCATAGGGAGCTCCACCGAAGGCCCCAGTGCCCGCGCCCACATGCGTCACCCACACCCATTTCGGCACACCCCTCACACGTTTCGTGGCCCCATAGGGAGCTCCACCGAAGGCCCCAGTGCCCGCGCCCGCATGCGTCACCCACACCCATTTCGGCACACCCCTCACACGTTTCGTGGCTCCATAGGGAGCTCCACCGAAGGCCCCAGTGCCCGCGCCCGCATGCGTCACCCACACCCATTTCGGCACACCCCTCACACGTTTCGTGGCTCCATAGGGAGCTCCACCGAAGGCCCCAGTGCCCGCGCCCGCATGCGTCACCCACACCCATTTCGGCACACCCCTCACACGTTTCGTGGCCCCATAGGGAGCTCCACCGAAGGCCCCAGTGCCCGCGCCCGCATGCGTCAGCCACACCCATTTCGGCACGCCCCTCACGCGTTCCGTGGCCCCATAGGGAGCTCCGCCGAAGGTCCCAGTGGGTGTGCCCGCATGCGTCCCGCACACCCATTTCGGCACACCCCTCACACGCTTCGTGGCCCCATTGGGAGCTCCACCGAAGGCCCCAGTGGGTGTGCCCGCATGCGTCCCGCACACCCATTTCGGCACACCCCTCGTACGTTTCGTGGCGCCGTAGGGGGCTCCACCGAGAAGATATTCACAATTGCAGTATTCACAATTGCATATGGTTGGGTCCTTCGCCAGGATAATTCACGGCCCCGAGGCCCAATGAACCCCCCCAGAGGCTGAACACGGAGAAACACCTCCCGCCCAGATTTTCTTTCACGACGCATGCATGTCTGGTAGCGTGGTGGAGCAGAACCGCCAAACTTCCTGCAGCAACACGTCTTCTTCCCCCACGGAACAATCCGCAGCCCCTCATGAGGGCTAACATTGCGCCCGTCGACGAGCCGCTGCGGCTCCCACGCGGCGGCAGTGTTCTGTAGAGGCCGGTCGAATTAACTTCACCAAATTCGGGGGTACGGGGGGGGATTCGGCTTGTGGGCCACGACGTGGCGGCACACGACCCAATCACTGGTATCCGCATGTGCACACTGCGCACTGCTGACCACAAGACTGCCAACAGCTCCTGAACCCTCTTCTTCCCTAAGGGCGGTCGCCACCACTGCGAGGGCCATCCCTTCCACGGCACGGGGGGAGATGGAGGAGGAACGAAGAGGGGAGGAGGGGATGAAACAGCGGAGAAGGAGGAGGAGGAGGAGGAGGAGGAGGAGGAGGAGGAGGAGGAGGAGGAGGGAGGAGGAGGAGGAGGAGGAGGAGGAGGAGGGGAGGAGCAGGAGGAGCAGGAGGAGCAGAGGAGCAGGAGGAGGAGGAGGAGGAGGAGGAGGAGGAGGAGGAGGGGAGGGGAGGAGGAGGAGGAGGAGGAGGAGGAGGAGGAGGAGGAGGAGGAGGAGGAGGAAGAAGAGGAGGACGAGGACGATGACGAGGAGGAGAGAGGAGGGGAGGAAGAAAAACCAGGGGAGGAGGAGGGGAAGAGGAGGAAAGAGGAGAAGAGGGGAGGAGGAACAAGAGGGGAAGGGGAGGGGAGGAGGAAAGAGGAGAAAGAGGAGGGAGGGAGGGGAGGAGGAGGACGAACCAGGGGAAGGGGAGGGAGGAGAAAGAGGGGTCGAAGAGGAGGGAGGATAAGGAAAGATGGGATGGAGGAGGACGAGGAGGGGAGGAGGAGGAGGAGGAGGAGGAGGAGGAGGAGGAGGAGGAGGAGAGGAGGAGGAGGAGGAGGAGGAGGAGGAGGTGGAGGAGGAGGAGAGAGGAGGAGGAGGAAGCAGGAGGAGGGAAGGAGGGAGGAGGAGGAGGAGGAGGAGGAGGAGGAGGAGGAGGAGGAGGAGGAGGAGGGAGGAGGAGGAGGAGGAGGGAGGAGGAGGAGGAGGAGGAGGAGGAGGAGGAGGAGGAGGAGGAGGAGGAGGAGGTGGAGGAGGAGGAGGAGGAGGAGGAGGAGAGGAGGAGGAGGAGAAGGAGGAAAGATGGCAGCAGGCATGCCTGGGGCCGCGGGCGGCCGACGCCGACGGTGGGCCGCGCCTCGAGCCCGAACGTGTCTGCCTCGGACTCCGGAGGCGACTGGGCGTCCCCGCGCCCGCGGCTCTGGCCGTCCTCGGGCGGGCAGGGGGAGGAACGAGGGGCGAGGAGGAGGAGGGGGTGGAGGAGGAGGAGGAGAAGGAGGAGGAGGAGGAGGAGGAGGAGGAGGAGGAGGAGGAGGAGGAGGAGGAGGAGGAGGATGAGGAGGACGAGGAGGAGGAAGGGGGGGGAGGAGGGAAGGGGGGTGAGGAGGAGGAGAAGGAGGAGAAGGAGGAGGAGGAGGAGGAGGAGGGTCTTTGATTACACGCTCCATGTCCACGGAACCTGGCGCGCAGGCCGAGCGCGCCTCGGGCCATCGCTGAAGCGCCGTACCGCGCTCGATGGCACGACGGGGGACTAGCCGAAAGGACCTCGGACCAACGTCGAAATATCGAGCTGTGCCAATGCCCAGCGAGCTTGAAGGGGACGCAAGGGCCAACGCAACCGCGAGCATAGCCGTCGTCGATCCACTTCAGATTTTCCTTGAGGAGATTCTGGCGCTCAGTGTCAGAAAGATCGCCGAGATGACTCAGAGCCCCCTGGAAACGCAAGGTGAAGGTGATTCATTCCTCGAAGTCCTTCTGCATGCGGTCGGCAGACTCCGAGTCCCGAGCTGTGGGCCCATGGAGGGACTGCTCCTGATCAGCGCCAGCGCCCTCGACGTGGGCCTCCGCCTCGGCGGCGTCCGAGCCCGACAGGCCAGGGTCCACCCCTAGCTTCGGGAACGGCGGGGGATCAGGGAGGTCAAACCTGGGGTCGCTACCGACCACTGGGTCGTCGAAGAGGCCGCCGCTACCGACGACCTGCGAATCAGCGTCCGAAAGACCAACAGGAGAAAAGGTCAGGCCCGCACCAGGACTGTCCTCCTGGATGTTCTTGTTCAGCATGATCCCCCCGTCGATGTCCGATTTCTTTGCGTCATCTTCGAGGGCCCGGCTTCCGCACACAGCCATCCTCCGCCAATGAACGAAGATCTTGTCGATGCACTTGTACTGGTCCGTCTCGATCACGTCGTCGCTGCTCCCGATGGTGAAGCACTCAACCTGGCACGACTCGCCGATGCTAGGCCAGCCCGCGCTGAGATCTCTTTGCCCACCTGGTTGAGCAGGTCCTTCACCTTCTTCTCCTTGCTGCACTGGTTCACCATCTTCTCCTGCTGGTTCTGGATGCTCTGGTACTCCTTGTTGTACGTGCAGCGGTTGAGCCGCATCGCGCCTCCCAATGGATTGAACGTCTCCTGCGTCTCGTCCATAACCCCATCGACCACCAGGTACGGGTCCCAGTCCGCTGGCGACTCCTCCTCGGTCTTCGTGGCATGCGTCTTCAGAACCTCCTTCAGGCTGGGGTCCGACGACAAGGCCTGCTCGTTGCTCAAGCTGACCGACTCCGTCTCCTCCTCCTTCACGGTCTCCTTCTGCAGCTCCACTGTGGCCGCTGGCGGAAGCCCAGCGCACTTCTCGCAAGTGGTCCTGAACCCGAAAATCTTCCCCAGGTTGTGCGGCACCGGTGTCGACTTCGAAGGCCGAGAAGCCTTCCCGACCATGAACTTTTTCCTGTTGGCGTCCTGCTGCTGCTCCTCCTGGAACCCGCGTCGGTACACCTCGAGCGTCTCCTGGTCCACGTGGACAGGCACCCATGGCCTCTTCACACCCCCAGAAGCCATCACAGACCTCAACGAGGAGGGGGAGGAGGAGGAGGAGGAGGAGGAGGAGGAGGAGGAGGAGGAGGAGGAGGAGGAGGAGGAGGAGGAGGAGGAGGAGGAGGAGGAGGAGGAGGAGGAGGAGGAGGAGGAGGAGGAGAAGGGAGGGGGAGGGGGAGAAAAAGGAGGAGGAGGCGGAGGAGGAGGAGGAGGAGGCGGAGGAGGAGGAGGAGGAGGAGGACACAGGACAGGCCAGGAACCGCTCGGCGAGATCCGTCGACTGTTGCACGAGTCAAAAAAAGCAGTGGACCTCAGGCGGAAAGGTCTCCACATCAAGAGACACGTAGCACGATTGCTAACCCTCTTCCCCTGCAGGAGAGGGGGACACGAAGAGACAGACAGGGGGAGCAGGGAGGGGAGGGGGCAGGAGCGGAAGCCACGAGAGCGGCTCGAGACAGCCAAGCGGACTCCCACATACACGTGAACAAAACTGCACTGGATGGCCCTGGCTGCCGCAACCTCGCGGACGGCACCCACGTCGCGAGACATACACTCCGTGTGTAGACTACTGTAACCCGGAGAGCGAGAGGCAGCGGCGCCGTTACGACCAAAACTTGTGGTCCGCTGGCGTTAAAAACTTGAGCCCCAGAACATCTCAGAACTCATCGGTTACCGCCCCCTTGCCGGCGTCGACGGTGGCAAGGTCGGCATCGCTCTTGCCCTGGGAGATCAGGTCGAGCAGCTGCTGGGCCTGGCGCTTGCGGGAGCCGCGCGGGGCGCGGCCGAGCCTACGGACAGCGCCATTCGTGGTCAGGAGCGTGTCGATAACGTCCTCAAGCGTATTCTTGTCGGCTTCCGTCAACTCCGGGGCCCGCAGGAGCTTGAAGAAGAGCTTCCGACGGTCCGACTTGAAGGCATGCTGGCAGACGCAACACCCGACCACTTGTTGAATGTGCTTGTTCGCAGGCGAGAACCCTTGCATGAAAGCCTCAATGGTCTTCTTTTGCTCCTGGTCGCCGTGGCTGTGCGGCGCCAGCAGGAGAGCAATGAACCTGTGTATATCGGGCGATCCACCAGTGTGCACAAACTGCCCCGTGTACTTGTCATTATGGGCGCGGGCAGCTCCTGTGACTGCCTTGTCAATATCCCCCTCTTTCGGCACGTCGTAGGAGTAGTACGCTAGGGCTGCGATGCGCGCCACGTCTTGGGCATTCTTCAAGCACAGCTTGGTGGCTGTTTTCATGTGGAGGTGGAGGAGGAGGAGGGGGAGGAGGAGGGGGAGGAGGAGGAGGAGGAGGAGGAGGAGAAGGAGGAGGAGGAGGAAGAGGAGGAGGAGGAGGAGGAGGAAGAGGAGGAGGAGGAGGCGGAGCAGGCGGAGGAGGAGGAGGACCCCAAGAGGCCCCATCAGGCCCTAAGAGGCCCCCAAGACGCTCTACGACACCCTCAAATCCGCCTCCAAAAAGCATCCGAGAGGTCACCCCAGAGATCCCTCCTCCTCCTCCTTCTCCTCCTCGTCCTCCTCGCGCCACGACGACGACGCCGACCTCCTCCTCCTCTTCCTCCTCCTCCTCCTCCCTCCTCTTCCTTCGTCTCCTCCTCCTCCTCCCCCCGCCTCGAGTATGCATGGGCCCTCTCCCTCTCTCTCCTCGCAGCCCTGCCTCCCCGAGCCCGCCCCGTCGCGGGGACCACCGACGCGGCGTCCTGCGCGGAGATCGTGGCGTGCCGGCCGTGGACCTCGGAGCCTGGGCTGGCCGACCCCCATGCCAAGGACCGCGCTCGCGCGCGTCGCCGCCGCCGTCGCCGCCGCCACCGCCGTCGCCGACGCCTTCGTCGCCGCCGTCGCCGTCGTCGCCGCCGTCGTCGCCATTGTCGTCTTCCAGGAGCTCATCATTCCCTCCCTGCCCCCTCCTCCGCCGCCGCCTCCGCCTCCGCCTCCGCCTCCTCCGCCTCCTCCTCCTCCTCCTCCTCCTCCTCCTCCTCCTCCTCCTCCTCCTTCTCTCTGGCAAACTGGCGCTCAGGCCGGTTTTGGTCAAGCCTCCTCCTCCTCCTGCTTCTCCTCCTCCTCCTCCTCCTCCTCTTCCCTTCTTCCCCCCTCCCCCCCTTGATGTCCTCCTGGCCCGTCGCGACCTGGCCACTCCCTCCTGCCTCCCTCCTCCTCTTGCCTCCGCCCTCCGCCCTCCTCCGTCTCCTCCCTCTTTCCCTCCCTCCCTCCCTCTCGAAACGGCCCGGGGGCACCCGAGTGGGTCCCCACCCCCGTCACCAAGGGGGACTCCTCTGCGTTGGGGTTCTGGTCCCAGGCCCCTAGCCCCGAAAAGCGCAACACAACTGCCTACAGCATGCTGGGAGAAATGAATGCAGGGGCTGCCTGGCAGGGGCGGCAGGGGGAGGAAAGTAAGAGGAAGAGGGGGGGCCGGGCGGGGGGCGGTGGTGGATGTCGTCCTGGTGGCCGTGGAAGGCGGCGTGGTGGTGGTAGTCGTAGTGGTCGGAGTGGTGGTGGTGGTGGCCGCCGGCGCTGTGGCAGTCGCGGCGATCGTCGCGGCGCTGCCGTCGTCGAGTTGCTGGACGCCGGGTGCTAGTGACGGCGTCAGGGGTGGGTGGAGATGAAAGGGGTGATCGTGGTGGGCGTGTTGGTAGCCGTGGTGGGAATCGCGGCAGTGGGAAAGGTGGCCGTCCTGCTGGAGGTGGTGCTGTTGCTGCTGGCTGTTGTCGTGCAGGGGCTGCTGGTGGTGGGAGCCCGCAGAAGCAGCCATCTGCCCCTTACCGCCCCAAGGCGCTCAGGATCATCTCCGCGTTCCCTTGTTAGAGGGTGCGTGAGATGTCCCGGCATATCCGACTCAGGAGCTCAGAGCGGTCGGCGTCATTACGAGATGCACCGTAGCTCCGAACGAAGCTTCCTGCCTCGTCGGACGCTCGCACGAAACAGAAGTGAGGGAGGAAGGAAAGGAGGGAGGTAGGGAGGGAGGAAGTGGAGGTGTGGGTGGAGGTGAAGGTGAAGGAGGAGGAGCAGGAGGAGGTGGAGGTGATGGAGGATGAGGAGGACTGCCAAGTACGCAATAGGCTCTCAGGGAACCTGAGCAAACCCATCTTTTTTAAGGATGAGGCGACCATCATAATACCTAATTGGGTGGCGGCAATTTACCAAAGCCCGCTGCCGGAAACAACTTCCCCTGCCGAAAGGATATGCCATCAGGGACTCTTGGAGGTCTCATGTCTCATTCCCCAATCACTGCTTGCACTGAAGGGGTCCTATATTGAAAGATTTGGCGAAACTTTCCCGCCGATGTTGGTAGCCGGCTGGGTTCCCGGTTCCGGGTTCCTGGGTTCCTGGTTATTGGTTCCGGGCCGATTTCGGTGGGTTCTCGGTTCCAGGGTTCCCGGTCGTCTCCTTATCGATCTCTTTATCGATCCCACGATTCATTATCGATCTCATGATCGATCTCACTATTCATCTCACTCAATCGATCTCACCATCGCTCTCATTATCGATTTAACAATCTATCTGACCATCGATCTCACTATCCATCTCACTCAATCCGACGCCCGAAAAGGCGAGCATGCCACGACCCTCATAACACCTACAAGGAATCAACATTTAGCGTCTCTCCGGGCTTTCCGGCGAACATGCGGCCAGGCATGGTACCTGCCACGGTTTTCAAGCCATCCGCTGATTGGGCTTCTTCTCTGCTATGTTCCTGACAGTCGCGCGTCTGGTGGGAACCAGTTCTTCGACTCAATGGTTTGTGGGGGGTTGTTGCATCGGTGACGCCCCTCCCCGCCGATCGAAGTCGGAGGACGAAGGGCGGAGGGACAGAGGCCGCCACTCCTCTGCGATGGCGTCGCTCGCGGGTGGCACGCCCGCCTCCTCGGATGTGAACGTACCGGTCGGGACTCGGCCCCCTCGGCGTCCCCTCCCTGGTTGGCCCCTGACCCGACGGCCATGGGGCTTGCATGAGGAGGGCGTGTGCCCCAGACTCGGACCCTCGACCGAGACAGCAGAGACTAGTGTCAAGTCGGGCCTGTCCCCCCTACAGGGGGGGATTTTGGACGAAACATGCGAAATACCCCCCAGATGCTCAACACAATGCGCAACGTGTGGAAACAATGGTCCGCAGACTATTTTTTGAATATTTTTACACTCCTCTTGTAGAAGGACAGGCCCGACTTAGGAATACTGGGATTCTGTCCGGCGAGCGTAGCCGAAGTGCGACCCACGGCCCCTGGCTCGGGCCCTCCAGAAGCGGAAGCCGCACGGCGGAGCAGGAGGAGGAGGAGCAGGAGGAGGAGGAGGAGAAGGAGGAGGAGGAGGAGGAGAAGGAGGAGGGAGAGGAGGAGGATGAGGAGCAGGAGGAGGAGCAGGAGGAGGAGGAGGAGGAGCAGGAGGAGGAGGAGGAGGAGCAGGAGGAGCAGGAGGAGGAGGAGGAGGAGGAGGAGGAGGAGGGGGAGGAGGAGAAGGGAAGGAGGGGGGAGGAGGGGGAGGAGGAGGGGAGGAGGAGGAGGAGGAGGAGGAGGAGGAGGAGGAGGAGGAGGAGGAGGAGGAGGAGGAGGAGGAGGAATAGGGGGCACGGAGCATTGATTGGCCCGCCTCTAAAGAGGCAGGTCCGAGAAGGTACAGGGTGCAACGACTAGTGCGACACGCATGGGAGACGGGCCTGCCTGCGGGTGGAGGCCCCGAGCGTGGACACGCACTGGCGATCTGGCCGGTCTGGTCGGACGGGGTCCAGCATGCTGCAACCACGTGTGGCCCTCCTCCGTCGTCGCCCGCACGGACGTGGCGACACCATCAGCACGACGAGGAGGGGGAGGAGGAAATGGAGGATGGAGGGAATGACGGAAGGAGGGAGGAGCGAGGTGCGAAGGCTGGATGAATGAAAGTTGTCGTCGTCGTCGTCGTCGTCGTCGTCGTCGTCGTCGTCGGCGTCGGCGTCGGCGTCGGCGTCGGCGTCGGCGTCGGCGTCGGCGTCGGCGTCGGCGTCGGCGCTGCTGCCGCCCAGGAAGCGTCTGCTCCGCGGCCCCCGAAAGGGGGGGGCGGCGTGCGAAGGAGCCTGCTCGGGAGTCCGGCCTCGACCCGCCGCGGGAGGTCGCCTTGCAGAGTGGGGGTGGGGAGGGGACGAGGATGCGGATGCTGAAGAATAGGATGAAGAGGGAGGGGGAGGGGGAGAAGGAGGAGGAGGAGGATGAGGAGGAGGAGGAAGAGGAGGAGGAGAAGGAGGAAGAGGAGGCGGAGGCGGAGGCGGAGGCGGAGGAGGAGGAGGGATGAGGAGGGGGAGGGGAGGGAGGAGGAGGAGGAGGAGGAGGAGGAGGAGGAGGAGGAGGAGGAGGAGGAGGAGGAGGAGGAGGAGGAGGAGGAGGAGGAGGAGGAGGAGGAGGAGGAGGAGGAGGAAGAGGGAGAGGAGGAGGGAGATGAGGAGGATGAGGGAGGAGCAGGGAGGCGGAGGGAGGAGGAGGGAGGAGGGAGGAGGAGGAAGAAGAGGAGGAGGAGAACCAGGAGCAGGAGGAGGAGGAGAAGGAGGAGGAGGAGGAGGAGGAAGAAGCAGGGAGGAGGAGGAGGCAGGGAGGAGGAAAAGGGGAGGACGAGGAGGAGGAGGGTGAGGAGGACCCCACCATCAGGAGGCAATTCGCAATTTGATTTCACAATGTAATTGGACGCAAGCCAGAATTCATGCAAACGGGCTTTTGCGCCATCTCCGCTATGCAAGCTCTGCCTCAACGCACCTGGCACTCTTCTTCACCGCCGCTTCTGCTGCGACGCGTTCGAAGCTGAACGCCGCTCCTCGCTCGACCCGCTTGTGCGGAGCGTTGCCTTGCAGATGGGAAGCTGGGGTCAGGACCCGCATCTTCCCCTCTCCCTTCGAGCTGGCTCCTCTCCCGCTCCGTGCCAGCCAGGCTCACATAGTGTGGGCCAGCAGACTACCCAACGGCATGCTGTCTGGAAACACCTTGTCGGACGGCTCCGCCAGGAACCCGACAGACCCCCTGTCCTCGCGAGCTGTTTGGGGCCTGGCGATGGTCGACGACGGGGGAGGGCTCGTGGCGGGGTGTTATGGGGCGGCGCCGTATGAGCCAGGCCCCTTCCACACAGCGCCAGACGGGGAAGATTGCGCGGTCCTGATGGCAGCGTCAGGCTACGCCGACGCCCTTAAGGAACCCGACTTTTTCATCGACTGTGCGGTGGCCATCGTTTGTGATTTACACCCCGCCACGGCCTGTGACTCAAGCTCCCGCAACGCCCATCTGTGGAGGCGAGTGCACCATCGATGTATATTTATATTTATTTATGTATTTATCTATTCGTTCTATATATGTGTATATATATGTGTATATATATAAACTCAGTGCCACACTCGGTCACTAAGGTTAAAGCCCATTGCTCGTGGAATGGCGTTGAGACAAGCCGCTCGGCAGCTTCCGCAAAGCTTGGCTCTGACCGCGTCGGCGAGTTGGCCAAGAAAGGGGTCAGCCTCCACCCCGCCACGGACGTGGCCAAGACGCATATTCGGGCGCCCTCCCACATTGTAGGACATATTCTGCGTTGGGCGGGGGGGGGCAAGAGGTCGGCATAGCCAACAGAGGGATGCGAGATGCTGACCAGCCCCCCGACAAAACACAACGTCTGGAGGCTGAGCTCAACCGCGAAGACGACAGAGCGGGACCGTCACAACAGCTGCTGCTTCCGAGGCTTCGAGTCGCGACATGTTCGATGCGCTGGGAAGAAGGAACTCCAGATCTGGCCACGCTCACGTGTCTCACCAATCATGCTCTCTCGGTTTCTTGAATCAGCGGGCCCGCCGGTCTCCCAAAATCGCCCGAGGGTCGCCCCTGATTTCCTGTACCAGCTGCGGGGCTCACGCGTGGGGGGACATCACACGCACCTGCCAACCCCGTCGGCCCTCCTCGCTCACGATGGCCCTCCGACGCCAACGCAGGCGAGCGGCGGAAGGGCTCTTCCCCAGGAGGGGCCCCGCAACGCAGCGGCCGGGTCATCGGGCCCGCACGCGGGCCCTCGGCGCCCGACCCCCGCACGTGCCGCCTGCCTTGGCCTGCGAGGCGCCTCGCTGCTCCGCCCTGCTGGGCCACAGCCCGAGGGGCACGGGGCGGTGACTCGTGTCGGGGGGGGGCAGGGGTGGGCGGCTCAGGAAAGGTGTGCACGCTTCGGCCTCACCCCTGAGTTCCTGCGTCCCTTCGCCGACCGCCTCGAGGAGGCGGCGAGCGCCCCGCACAAAGGCTCGCAACAGGTCCCAACGAGGTCCCGCTCAGGATCCCGCGGGCTTTGGGTCCGAACTCGAGTCCGAACCCTGGGGATCGCGCCTCGCAGTGAGGCTGCAGCAGGCCGTGACCTGTCTGCTCGTTGCGGGAGACCGCAGCCCATTGCCGCCTGCAGGAGGTTCACCGACCCTGGTCGGCCTGGGAAAATGAGACATCAGGAGGAGGAGGAGGAGGAGGAGGAGGAGGAGGAGGAGGGGGAGGAGGAGAAGGAGGAGGAGGAGGAGGAGGAGGAGGAGGAGGATGCGGATGCGGAGGAGGATGCGGATGCGGATGCGGATGCAGATGCGGATGCGGATGCGGATGCGGATGCGGAGGAGGAGGAGCAGGAGGAGGACCAGTGGAAACCCAAGAGTCATCAATGATGTTGGAATCAACCCTCCCTCCAAGCTCCCTCTTCACAGGCCCCTACAACGGTTCATTTCCATTGAGGGAGCTGCTTCGTTGGAAGACAGCAGTTTGACGATCCTGAAGCAAGCCAAAACATGGTTCTCGGGATTCAGCGCCACGTATCAACCTGACAGCTGCGTCTTGACGATCCAGAATCGTGCCAGAACGCCATTGTTGGGACTTCAACACAGCGAATCAACATAACTGTTGCGCCCGCAGAATCCTGACTCATTCCAAAACGCCATGTCTGGTACGCTGATCATGGGAAATGGTGAAACTCTGGCAAATTTAAAAACGAATGTGCGCGTCGCTAAGGCGAGAACCACATTTTGAAAACGAACCGCCCTGAATCCGTGAACCTCTTGCATCTTACGAATGTGCGCGGCGCTACGGCGAGAGCCACATTTTGAAAACCACCCGCCCTCAATCTGTGAAACTCTTGCATCTTTAAACAAAGAATGTGCGCGGCGCTAAGGCGAGAGCCACACTTTGAAAACCACCCGCCCTCAATCCGCGAAGCTCTTGCAAATTTTTGAAACGAACGTGCGCGGCGCTAAGGCGAGAGCCACATTTTGAAAACCACCCGCCCTCCATCTGTGAAACTGTTTTCACTTTTTAAGCTTCAGGCTCATAAATGGTGGGGACGTCTCAGGCGAAACGTCCGGGCCGCCCTAAAAACTGGCCTCGGGGTGCGACAGGGCTATAAGGAGAAGAAATGGAGAAGGAGGAGGAGGAGGAGGAGGAGGAAGAGGAGGAGGAGGAGGAGGAGGAGGAGGAGGAGGAGGAGGTGGGGAGGAGGGCCAGGGAGGAGTAGGTGGGGAGGAGGGGCAGGGAGGAGTAGGTGGGGAGGAGGAGCAGGGAGGAGTAGGTGGGGAGGAGGAGGGGCAGGAAGGAGGAGGAGGAGGAGGATGAGAAGGACAAGTCCTCTGTCCGCGGGTTCGCGGCCGAAGCTGCACTCGGGCGTTCAGCGTGTCGAGGGCGGCAGAGCGCGCCAGGATGTGTGGCATGTCTACGTGCAGTCACCGGAGGTCTTGGTCTCCAGGTCGATGCAGTAGCTCAGGACAGTGCGCTGCACGCTCACCAACAGCGAGTCGTCTTCGTCTTCAGGGCAACTCTTTCCCAGGCCAGGGCGGTGAACCGAGTCGGGGCGAAGGAAGGCTCGGGAGAGCGGTGGAATGGATGAGCCTCCCGCACTGCAAGCAGTGGCTGATCGAACCGGCTGGGCCGACGCACCCGAAGCAGCCGTTGTTCTTGTCGAGGGCGACGTGCATCCGATGGCTCGTGTGCCAACCTCCCACCGCCGTGCGAAGCACCACCCAGCGCCGTGCGGGAGGTACTTCTGAAAGTAGAGCACGAAGACGGAGCCAGGGAGGAGGAGCCAGGGAGGAGGAGGAGGAGGAGGAGGAGGAAGAGGAGGAGGAGGAGGAGGAGGAGGAGGAGGAGGAGAGGAGGAGGAGGAGGAGGAGGCAGGGAGGACGAGGCATGGAGGAGGAGGAGCAGGAAGCAAGGAGGAGGAGCAAAAGGAGGAGGAGGAGAAGGAAGAGGAGGAGGATCGAGGAGGAGGATTGAGAAGGAGGAAAATGGCCCGAGAGGATTGAGTTGGGGAAACAGGACAAGAAGGGAGAGGACGAAGGGAGGGGGAGGGAAGATGGCGGGGGGTGACGCACTGTGTGTGCGTGTGTGCGTGTCGGAAGTTTTCGAATCAGTGTTTGAAATGGTGCAGAGGTTGTCGGAGGCTTTCGGAGATGTCCTGACATCTTCAGAATGGAATGAGGAGGACGACAAGGGAGGGCGATAAGGGAGGACTACAGGGAAATGGTGAAGACGGATGGAAGAGGAGGCATTTCTTCCTTAAATTTCATGCGGCGGCGACGGCGGGCGGTGGCAGCTATCGGCGGCGAGCGGCGGCGGCGACAGCGTGACTGTTGCACTGTCGCACAGAGACATACTATGCTTTCACAACGTTGCTCCCCAGAGGTCTGGACCCCTTCCGAGGGACCGGCTTTTCGCCCCGAGCCGTTTTGTTCATGGTCCTGGGGCCCAGTACGAAAATAGCCAGACGCTGCCCGTCTTGATTTTTCAGAACGCAAAGACGTCGGCAGAAGCGACGGCGTCACGGCCGTATGGCAGATACACACGAACATGCATCTTCTTCTGCGGCTGTCGGTGAAGTCGTTTTAGAGTGGCGGCGCTCTCCCAAGGGAGACTACCTGCCCGACATATGCAGGAGACCACGCGCGCGCGATACGCGCGCGCAGAGGTCCTGCCGCGGCCCACGGAAGCGTTGGAGTCGCTCTTCCGACCATTCTTTTGTTTTTCCGCAACATTGTATGAACTGTCGAAAATGGGATCAGCTCAACAGGGGCCTTCCTGGAGCTCAGACTCTCCACGCCGTCCCCGTGTTCGGAAACCGCTTGGAATTATGTCTGGTGTGCCTAGGTGGATTCGGCGAGCATGCCAGCGGAAGGCCGCTCCAGCCGCTTGGTCACAGGGAATCGGCTCACATGGTGTGAAGTCCTAGATCTCAGTCCGGAACGCTGATGGGTCAAAGGTAACGGCGAAGGAATCCAACAACTATCGCTCCTCCGATCCACGGATGTTCTATATCTACAACCTATATATATATACATGAATGTATCTGCATACGTATATATATATATATATATATATATATATATATACATACACACCCACAATCTGCATATACACGTCCTGGGAGTTGTCAGAACAGGGTGGCTACGCACCCCAGATTGTGCTGCGAACGTTGAAAAACTGGCAGCGAACATGGCTACGTGAAGGCCACTGTGGCAGGCTAATCGAAAGCACCAGACAGATAAACTGGAAATCTAAGACTAGATTTGCACACACGTGCCCACTCGAATGCTTGCCTCGGATACAGATGCACGACCAATCAAGCTTGAATTAATACGAAGGGGTTGCGTTCCTCTACGCTCGCTTTGCACTTTCAAGCGTGGTCGTCGACACAAGAAGACCTCGCTGCTCCTCCGGCGGAGTGGGCTCGGGCGGTGCCTTCTCGGGGAGCTTAACCACCCAGTAGACCGCAAGGAAAGACGCGGCGACCGCCATGGACGCGTAGTAGAAATAATTCAGGGAACCCTTATTGAAATCCTCGGGGACCAGCGCCCCAAAGGCTGCCGTGATAGCGTTGGAGATGGCCCCAGCGCACACCAGATTGAGGGCCTGTGCCAAGGACGTGAGCCGTGCGGGAGCCTCGTCGTACAGAAACTGATACATCACTGGATTGCAGAGGAGCTCCCCCACGCCAGTGAGGAACTGCGGGATCATCATCCACATCGCCGACATGTTCGTCATCGCGATGCTACCGTTGGGCGTGCACTTGGAGAGAAGGTACACGTCGCCAGCGGTGCATTGCCAATTCTCTGGTCTGTCCTGGGGGCACGGCACGAAGTTGGGAGAGCTGCCCAGGGACATCTCCTTGCGAATGAACTCGATAATAACCGCGGAGAAGTTAGCAGATATCACGAATGCGAATGCCGACGTCGCCTTTTCTGTCAGGGTGACTGGTCGCTGCAGAGCTTGCTCTAGTCGAAGCATTATCACGGCGACGATCGGCGCCATGCAGACGATGGCCACAGCATTTGCTAGATTGAAGAAGCCTCCGTTCACCTGAGTGCCGAACAGGCGGACATCCATCTGGCAAGCCTGGGCGGCGTAGACGTTGCTGGCGGCGTTGTAGGGGATGCCGAACCCCACGCTGATGCAAAACATGGTTGGGACGCACGAGAGAAACTCTGTTACGTCTGAAGCGGTGATGTCGCTTTCCTGCAGAGCCTGGGCTGGGAGCGGCGCGATGAAATCATTTTGGTGGTGGGCAGCGATCAGCATGGCACAGGAAAGTGCCGACATCGCGAACCCCGTCCATGACATGGCCTTCGCTAGCCTGGGGTCGAAGTCGGTCGCCATGGACCCGACCATGACAATGGCCATGGAGACTGGAATGAGGCCCCATCCTAGCAAAGCGATCTTACCTCTGACGCTTCGAGAGGCCGCGTCGGTTAGGCGACGACTCAGAATCTGAAGCATCGGCGCGTGCTGCGGCTTGTCCCTTCCCTTGTAAAACCTAACCCCTGCAACGAAGGTAATGTTGGCACATAGCATCGACAAAGCGGCGATCAGCCCCGCCCAGAAGAAGCCAGAGCCCGCGCTGTCCTTCGTGATGCCTGACGTGGCCAAGTTCACAGTGAATCCGACCGCCATGAAGCTTCCAATGTTTATCGAAGCGTAGAAAATTGTGAAGAACTGTTTTTGCTGCGCTTTCTGTACCGAGTCGGTAGTGTCGAACTGGTCAGCGCCGAAACTCATCACATTCGGCTTGATGGTGCCAGTGCCAACGGCAATGAAGAGTGATAACCCCATCAACGAAATTGGTAATGAGGCTGCAGTCCTCATAATGCTAGGCCATGCTGCTATTGCATGGATCCACGCCCCTATCACATACACGGCGGAGAAATACAGTATTGTCCGGTAGCGGCCAAGCACATTGTCAGACATCCATCCCCCCAGTATGCATGTCAGGTAAGCGAGCATGCTGAAACATGCCGAAATGGCGGTCGCCGCTCCCTGTGAGAGGCCCCGCTTTCCCTGGGCGTCTGTTGGACCCACTTCCATCAAGAAGTTGCGCAGAGTGCCCTGCAAGGTATAGTAACAGAAGCGTTCGCAGACCTCCACGACAAGGATGAACAGGCTCACTGTGAGTGGGCTGACGTGCGGGCGCACCTGTGGCACTGGCCCCTGGTGCCGTTGCACCTCGAAGGCCTCCATCTCAAGAGATGTGTTTGAGCCACGGAACTCTCAATATGCTTTTCCCTGTCGGGAAACAAACCTGGGCCGAAAGGCTACGGAACACACGAGAAGAAATCTTGCCATAACAAGTTCGATGGAGCGAGCATCCCTTCACTACCTTTAGGTCGGGCATTTCCCCCTACAGGCGGATTTTGGACGACAAATAAATCACGGTCAAACAATACCCCCCAAGTGGTCAAAAAATATCAAAAATCGTCCCCAGACTATAATTTTTGAATCAGAGAGTCCACTACCGGGACTTGTGCCCTGTTGGGGCGTGCAAGACTGCTCTTCTGCTGTCTAAGAGCCTTTTTTCCCAACCCTCCTTGGTTGGGTATTCGTTTTGAATAGAGCACTGTGATCGCGTCCTTCTCCTTCTTCTCGCGCCTCCCGCTTCCGTCTTGTCTCTTCTTGTCTTGTGCGTACCTCGTGTGTGTGTGTGTGTGTGTGTGTGTGTGTGTGTGTGCGCCGTCCCTGGGGGGCTGCGATCTGCGACACTGTCGCAACTTTCGAGGGCTGCTGGTGGGTCCCGCGGACTGAGGCACCGCGGGGATCTGAGGTAGACCTCGCCGTCCCTGGGGGTCTGCGATCTGCGGGACTGTCGCCACTTTCGAGGGCTGCTGGTGGGTCCTGCGGACTGAAGCACCGCGGGGATCTGAGCGAGACCTCGCCGTCCCTGGGGGGCTGCGATCTGCGACACTGTCGCCACTTTCGAGGGCTGCTGGTGGGTCCTGCGGACTGAGGCACCGCGGGGATCTGAGCGAGACCTCGCCGTCCCTGGGGGGCTGCGATCTGCGACACTGTCGCCACTTTCGAGGGCTGCTGGTGGGTCCTGCGGACTGAGGCACCGCGGGGATCTGAGCGAGACCTCGCCGTCCCTGGGGGGCTGCGATCTGCGACACTGTCGCCACTTTCGAGGGCTGCTGGTGGGTCCTGCGGACTGAGGCACCGCGGGGATCTGAGCGAGACCTCGCCGTCCCTGGGGGGCTGCGATCTGCGACACTGTCGCCACTTTCGAGGGCTGCTGGTGGCCATTGAGGACTGAGGCACCGCGGGGATCTGAGCGAGACCTCGCCGTCCCTGGGGGGCTGCGATCTGCGACACTGTCGCCACTTTCGAGGGCTGCTGGTGGGTCCTGCGGGAGGCTGAGGCACCGCGGGGATCTGAGAGACCTCGCCGTCCCTGGGGGGCTGCGATCTGCGACACTGTCGCCACTTTCGAGGGCTGCTGGTGGGTCCTGCGGACTGAGGCACCGCGGGGATCTGAGGTAGACCTCGCCGTCCCTGGGGGTCTGCGATCTGCGGGACTGTCGCCACTTCCGAGGGCTGCTGGTGGGTCCTGCGGACTGAAGCACCGCGGGGATCTGAGCGAGGCCTCGCCGTCCCTGGGGGGCTCCGATCTGCGACACTGTCGCCACTTTCGAGGGCTGCTGGCGGGTCCAGCGGAATGAGGCACCACGCAGATCTGAGCTGGACCTCGCAGTCCCTGGGGGACTGCGAGCCTCGCGAATGCCGTTCGCAGAATTATTTGCGCCCATGTCGCGTCATCACCTCTGTATAACGTGTCCCAGGCCAATAGTGCCCCGCATTGCGCAGGGGTTGTGTACGTCGCCAGAGTGATTAAATTCTCCACGCCGCCCGCGTGCTTTGGACATCGTACCCCTTGACTTGCCTTCTGGCCTTCTTTCGGCCTCTAGACGGCCAGGATGGCAAGATGGCCCTTGACTGCTCAAGAGGCCCTCAAGACGGCCCGAGAGTGCTCCAAGAGGCCCTCCAGGAGAGTCCGAGGAGGCCAACACGAAAGATGCTCCTGAGGTTTTGGTGGATTTTGAGGTTCTCGTCGCCTTTTGGGGTTTCCGATCGTCCAAGACGGCCCAAGAGGCCTCCAAGAGGCCACCAAGAAGGTTTCAAGGCAGCCGAAGAGACCCTCAAGAGGGCCCCAAGGGGGCCCAAAGATCGCCCGATGAGCTCACAAGAGGGCCCGAAGACGGCCCTGAAGCGCTCCAAGGTGGCACCCAGACGGCCCGGAGAGGCCCCCAACACGATCTCCGAATGCGTCAGACGGGCCAAGAGTCACCTAAGACCGCCCTCGAAGCCCCCACGAGGCCGCAGGAAGCCCACAAGAAGCCCCCAAGAGGCCCCCAGGAGGCCCCAGGATGCCCAACCATGGCTCCAATTAGATCACTCGTAACAGTTGCGCTTTTCCTGCACTCGGGCTCCTTCCTCCTGCCGTGCTGTTGCACACTCGCGGTGGCGGGGTTCGCCGCAGGCAGCTGGAGAAGAAACTCCTGCCGGTGATGGCCCCCAGGAGGCCCCAAATTGGCACACACTTTTGAATCGCGGGTCGAGAGCGCACCTCTTCCGGTCGAAGCTAAGCGGGCCGCGCACAGCTTTAATGAACAAAGAGGGGGGGCAGAAGGAGGGGCCTCACGTAAATTGGCACACACACACACACACACACGAACCTTCGTCGCGATTTCCTGCGAAGCGAGAAGATGTCTGGACTTTCTGGGGGCTTCCCCAGGATTGGCTCTTTGTCCCGAGCCGTTTCTCTGCGGCGCCGGAGCCCGTGGAGGGCCCAGGGGGGCCCAAGAACGGGGAGCAAATTTCCAGGGCCCGCTTCCCCTCGCCATCGCTCGGACGTCCATTCCCTGTGTTTTTTTCGGTTTCGTGCGTGGTTTTTTCGCCAAATGGTCAAGGATGCTCCTCGATGGTCTTCGCCGAGGAAAAAACGCACACGTCCGAGCGATGCCAGGTCCCTCAGGTCCCCTTCATTTCCAGCCTTTCGGGTTGTAGCTTGCGTCTCTGGCGGCCGTTCGGGGCGATCCGGGCATCCCGAGAAGGCCCTCGGCGAGGCGCAGCTTCAGGAGAGCACCTTGAGGCCGGAGAAGCTCCACGAGCCGACGAAAGTGTCCGAAAAACTCCTCGTCACCGATCCCTCGATCTCCCCGATTCTCGATCCCTCGATGGTCCCTCGTGGTCCTCCTGCAACTCCACCCCCTCCTCTCCTTCCTCCTCGTCGACCCTCGATCCTCGATCACTCCTCCTCGAACGCCCTCCTCCTCTCCGCCGACGAGACAGAGCATGCACACGCACCAATTCTGGTCGGGCCCCTCTGGGGCCCCATCCGCCGGCCGGGCGGGCCGAAGGCGTGCTAACATCTCGGGCAACAGCTTTCGAGTACTTCTGGCTCGCGCGCGCGTGGCTGCCCCCTGGGGGCCCCCGAGCGAAACGTACCCGTCGAAACTCCTGGGCGGCCCCTGTCACAGATGCTGGACCTCCTGGGGGCTACCCTGGCCATCGCTCGGACGTCCATTGCGTGGTATTTTCGCCGAATGATCAAGGGTGCTCTTCGATGGCCCTCGCCGAAGGAAAAATGCACACGTCCGAGCGATGCCAAGACCCGTCGAAACTCCTGGGCGGTCCCTGTCACACATGCCGGACCTCCTGGGGGCTACCCTCGAGGCTTTCAAGAACGGTCTCGAAAGGCCCCCAGGAGGGCCCGGAGTCACCAGAAGTCGTTCCAGAATGCCCAAGACAGCCTACATACGGCTTCAACCGCCTCCAAGACGCCCGAAGATGCCTCTGAGACCACTCCCAAAAAGCCCCGTAGAGGCAACAACCCACGACTCTCCATTGTTATTTTGAAGGTTTTCAGCGTTGTCATCTTTTCGGCCGCCGACGCCCTAAGACGGCCCAAGAAGACCCTAAGATCGGTCCAAGACGGCCCATTCAGCCTCCAAAGAGAACCCACAAACGGCCCACGGGGACTCCAAGACGGCCCAAGCTCTACTCAAGACGGCGCTGGAGAGCCCACTACACCAGTAGGAAGACTCCTCGAGAGGTAGCCCAAACGGACATTTCGAGCGTTCAGCTTCGAAATCGCCCCTAGAGGCCCTCCCAAGCCTCCGAACAGCTCTCAATACGCCTTCGGCCTCCAAATCGCCCCCAGAGCCTCCCCCCCCCCCGAGCTCCGATGAGCTCCCAATAGGACCCACGAGGTTCCCAAGCAGCCCCCAAGAGCCCCCCAAGAGGGTCCAAGAGGCCCACAAGAGGCGCCACGAGAGCCCCAAGAGGCATCCAAGGCGCCCCCAGGAGGCCCCTAAGAACCCCTGAAACTGCTTCACAGGAGACCCCCGAGAACACTCGGAAGAGACACCCAGAAGCATCCATGAGGACTCTCACCCAGAATCGCTGCAGCGCCGACCAGCAGCGCCGCATGGCCACGAACGCGCACGCAAACGCCAACGATGGCACAATACGGGCCGGCGGCATGAACGAAGCGATTCAATAAATCTAGGCATGCGGCTTTCCGGCCATGGCCTAGCTCGATTTCCCCCTTCGATCCTCGACCCTCGACCTCCTCGGGAACCCGTCGATGATCCACTCGCCCTCGTCCATGTTTGCACTTCCTCGATCCACCTCCTCCTCCTCCTCCTCCTCCTCCTCCTCCTCCTCTGCTTCTTGCCCTCTCCTCCCGAATCCTGAGTTCTGATGACTGGCAAGATCTTCGGTCGCAGCCCTCCCCCTCCACAAGGCTAGTCGGCCTTGTGGCCGCTGATCAAACTAAGGCCAGGTGGCCCCTGGAGCACCGCTCCAAGGGTCACTGGCGGTGTTTGCAAGAACTGTAACGGGGGGTGCCAACCGACAACAATGATAACGAACACGAGGGGGGAAGAGATGGAATGAGAGGCTGGGCAGCGGTGCAGTGTAGAGGAGGCGGTGAGGCTGAGCGGCGGCGCAGTGCTGAGGTGGGTGTGATGGGGCGGCGGCGATGCACGCCCACGCGCACCAATGGCCCGCCACTCGCGCCAAGGTGGAAGGCAACAAATGCTGTTCCCCCTGCGCATAGGACCCCCCCCGGAGCGTCCACCAGCCCTGCGGCCTGGTAGCCTCTCCTGACAAGCAGGAGTGGGGCACCCCGACCGTGGGGCCAGTGGCCGCCCGCGGGGCCTCCACCGTGCGTGGGGGAGGCTATGCCTTCCGTGCAGGTGGCTCGGTTCTCGCTCGAGTTGTCTCCCCTTCCCCCCCCCCCCCGGTCCCCCCCCCCCCCCTTAGCCTCTCCGTCCCCCCCCCGTTGTGGCAGGCAGGCGGCTTCGTGGAGTGCGCGCGGGGCTGCATCGTTGAGCCCCGTGGCCAGGCGTGGGCCAAGCAGAAGCACACCGGGAGAGGGGCGCACGGCGCAGCACCCGTGCGAGCTTTTGGCCGAGGGAGGCGGGCCGAGGTGGTCTCGCACTGGCCACGCCGAGTGCCGCGAGAAAAAGCACGGAGAGAGCGCGACGCTCGAGGAGGACGAGAGGCCGGCTTCGAGCGGAGGCGGCAGCTGGCGCGGCTCGCCCTCGCTCGAGGTGCAGACGGCGTGACACGGCTGAGGCAGGGCAGGACGCAGGCCGAAAGGTGGGAGGGGCTCCATCCCTGGGGCACGCGGCCGCTGTGCACCGCGTGAGCCGCGCGGGCGCGGCCTGAGCCACGCTCGCCGTGGCGGCGGCCCTTCCAAGGTGGCCAGCCCGTTGGGACGTGGCCGCGGCCGCCCTGGCCCATGCCAGGGCGGCCTGCGGTGGGTCCCTTGTCCCTTCCCCTCTCATGATCCTCGCCCAGGCCATTCCCGCCACCTCTCGAGGGGGGGAGGAGAAGGCTAGCGTGGGTGAGGCGGGGGGTAAAGAGGCTGAAAGAAGGTGAGCTGGTAGGGAATGGAGGTTGGTTGAGGCCCTCAGCCAGTCTGCTGTGGTGGCGATCTTCCTGCTTCATTTCTGACGCTGCTCGTCGTGTGATGCTTTTTCTGTGGGCGAAAAAGCCCCTATGGGACCCACTGCGTAACACTTTGCACTATGTCGCATGTGTGGGTGAGAAAAGTCCTTGGGGACCCACTGCGTAGCATAGCGGTTGTAGCTGTTCTCGCTGTGTGCTGTGCTGGGTGGTGCTGGTCTTGGGTAGTGCCGTGTACTGCCGCCTCTGAGCAACCTCTCAATCCTCAATCCTCCTCCTCCATACTCCTCAATCCTCCTCCTTCTCCTCCTCCTCCTCCTCCTCCTCCTCCTCCTCCTCTTCCTCATCCTCCTCTTCATCACTTCTCCTCCTCCTCCTCCCATAACCCTCCTCCTCCTCCTTCTCCTTCTCCTTCCTCCTCCTCCTCCTCCTCCTCCTCCTCCTCCTCTCCTCCTTCTCTTGATCATCATCTATGCTCCTTGTCCTCGTCCCCCATTTCATCCTCCATACTCCTTGTCCTCCTCCTCCTCCTCCTCCTCCTCCTCCTCCTCTCCTCCTCCTCCTCCTCCTCCTCCTCCTCCTCCTCCTCCTCCTTCTCCTCCTCCTCCTCCTTCTCCTCCTCCTGCGCTTCCACGACCCTTCCCGCGAGCCCCCAGCGGCCTTGAGGATCCCCGCGCTGTCGTGTGCCGCCGCGCGCGGTCCGCGGCCCCCCCCAGCGGAGCAGCCGCCGCCGGAGGAGCCGCGGCTGCCGTGCCGCGCCGCCTCAGGCGCGCCGTCGTCGTCGTCGCCGCCGCCGCCGCCCCCGTCGTCGTCGTCGTCGTCGTCGTCGTCGTCGTCGTCGTCGTCGTCGTCGACGGCGGCGGCGTCGGCGGCGGCGGCGTCGCCGCAGGAGGTCGTCGTCGTCGTCGTCGTCGTCGTCGTCGTCGTCGTCGTCGTCCTTTGAAGTAGGCGGCGCGGCGGCCTCGAGCGGCCAGGCCGGGTGCCCGACGAGGCGGGTGTGCCACCTCCTGCAGCTCCGCTCCGGAAGCGCGTCCGCGGCCCGCGGGCGCCCGCGAGGCCGAGAGGGCCGAAGGTTCGGTCGGGCGTGTCCCCCTCCCTGCAGGGGGGGATTTTGCACGAAAAACCAGAAATACCCCAAAGGTACTCAAACATGGTCAACAGATGCTCGAAGAATGGCCCCGGGATGATCTTTCGAGCATTTTGGAATACCCCTCCTGTAGAGGGACATGCCCGACTCAAGCCGAAGGGCGCCTCGAGCAGGAGCGGCGCCGACATTTTGCACCCCAGACTGAAGCTCAAGAGGGTCTCGGTGGGGGTGGTCGCGAGGAGCCACCGCAGGAGGGCTGGAGCACGCGCGCGCGCACGAACGCGAGCTTCGAGCGGGACGACGCACGCTGAGCCGCGGACGTGCGGATCAGCTGGCGGAGCAAGCTGCCGGCCTTGCTCTTTCGCCGAGTGGGAGGGGCCGAGCGCCCCTGGAACTCGAGCTTGGATGTCTGGGGAACTGCGGTGCTCGAAACGAGCATCCCTCGCTGGGGCCACCATGCCGCCCCGCATGCGGAGGGCGACTCCGACCGCGCAGTCCGCGTTCCCCATCGGCTTCCTCGAGTGTCTGCTCGTATGTGCTCGACTCTGATTGCAAAACGGAGGGGCGCCCGACGTCTCCGCGCCACAGTGCGACACCTCCCAGTAGCTCGTTGATGAACGCCCGCTCTCAGTCGACGACGTCCACTTGCGCGGCTTGATCGGGCTCCAAGTGCTTGGACGGGGTCCCCTCGTCGAGGGGGGGGGATCACTCCCCGCCCAGCAATGGTTCTGCTGCTCACGGCTGCAACGCAATGCCCTGAGATCCGACGTTGCAACATCGCAGAAAAATCACGACTGGAGCCTCGGACCCCATCATCCTGACTCATTTTTCGAGCTGGAACGATCTGTGAGGGTCCTAAGGCCCGAAGTTGAGCGAGAACGCCCGGCGTGAAAAAATTGCAGCGCCAGGATCTTAGGACTTCTTGAACTGCCCCTGCGGGGATCCCGAGGAACGTCTGGGCAACGGGCAGCGCAACAATAGGAGGCACCGGGGGCAGGAACCTCCGAGCAACGAGCAACGCAACGATAGTAGGAGGCACCAACCTTTCACCAAGTAAGCACCCCTTAGGCGGCAAGCCTAATTGGGGAAAACACGGGGGAACAAAAAAACGTTGGATGTCTGGGCCCTCCTCGGCGGCGGCAGCGGTGGCGACAGACGACCGGCGAAGCGGGCGGGGCCTCGGGGTCGGGGCCGCGCGGCAACGAAAGCCGTGCCGCAGCGGGGGCCCCTGCGGCGCGGTCACGTCGACGTCGCCGACGACGCCGCCGTCGCGAGCGCCGCCGTCGTCGCCGCCGCCGCGGATCCCGCCGCTGCGCACATCGGCGTCGTCGTGAGCGCCGTCGCCGCCCGGGGCGACGGCGGCGGCGGAGGCGATTTCGTCGCCAAGCGAAGGGGGCGGCGTCGTCCTCCCCCCACTTCCAATTCCCTTTTCCTCCTCCTCCTCCTCCTCCTCCTCCCTCGCCCTCCGCCTCCCTCTTCCTCCCTGTCGCTCCTCCGCGTCGTCCCTCCTGCACCCTCTCCCTCCCCATGATCCGGGTACACGCCAGAGTGACCCCAGGCAGGATTGATCCTTGGTGCGCGGCTTCAGGGAAAGGGCGCGGTGGGTTTAATCCAGGCACGCAAGCCGCTGCTTTCGCAGCGCATTCAGGGATCGAGGGGCCCCAGTGGGCCTGCACCAAAGGTCCCTCCTGCGAAGGGTCACTCTTGCGCGTAGCCGACGCATTCCCTTTCCTTCACAGCATCCCTGCTCTTTTCTACCACCTCCCTGGCGGGACCGCGTCCAGGCACGACAACGCCGACGAAGCGGACGCGGACGCAGGCGGCGGCAACGTCGCCGCCGAGCTCGACGGCCAACGGCGGCGCCAGCTCGTCGTCGTCGCTCGTCGTCGTCGCTGCCGCCGCTGGCCGCGGTGTAGACCCCGGAGGGGAAAAGCTACCCTCGGCCCTACCTAGGCCCTACCGTAGGACCTGTAGGGTAGCCTAAGGTAGCCACAGGAAGCCCCACCCTAGTGCCCTGGGGGTAGGCCTAGGGTAGGCCTAGGGGTAAGCCGTAGGGTAGGCCTAGGGGTAGGCCCTAGAGATAGACCTAAGGATAGGCCTAGGGGTAGGCCCCAAAGGTAGGCCTAAGAGTAAGCCCTGGGGGCAGGCTCCGGGTAGAGGTGGGCCTCGGGTAGGCCTAGGGGTCGGCCCTAGGGGTAGCCCCTAGGGCAGGGCCTGCACGTAGGCCGAGGGTAGGGGTAGGCCTGGAGGAGGTCTACCCTCCAGGTTCTGCCGGGTCGGGCGGGCGGCGCCACTGAAGCATGATGCGTGCTCCCGTTGGCACGCACGCAGCGCGGGAGGGTCGTGTCGCGTGGGCGGAGCACCTCCGTATGATGCGCATCCGTGCCGGCACTCGCGCAGAGGGTGAGGGTCGGGTCGGGCGGGCGGGACGCTAAAGCGTATGCATCTTCGTGCCGGGACGCGCGCAAGGCCGAACTGGAGGGCGACGACGAGGATGACGACCCCGACCACGACGACGCCGACGACGACGCCGACGACGACGACGACGACGACGACGACAACCGACGACGACGACGACGACGACGACGACGACGACGACGACGACGACGACGACGACGACGACGGACGACGACGGCGGCGACGACGGCGGCAACGGAGGAGTCGCGAGTCGCTCTCTTCGCATCGAGTTGGTTCGATTCGGCAAGCACCGACATCGTTTTGAATTCGGACCGGCGGAGTTAAGACCCGTCGAAACGCTGGTGTCGGAATGTGTCGTCGGGGAACCGATGGCAACACGAAACGGCGCCCAGTGTAACGAGTGCGACAGGGAGGGCGACGAGTACGGCGACGAGTGCGACGACGAAGGCCCCAGCGCGGTCCAGGCGGACCTCCCAACAGTCTATGGGACCCCCGACGCAATCCTACGACGGCCTGTGGGGTGGGGCCCCACGAGTGCTTCTTGGGAAAGCCATTGGGTAGGCCCCAGGGATGAGCCAAGAATGGGCCTGGGGCTCGGTCCTGGGAGAAGGCCTGGGGGCGGGCCCGAAGGGGAAGCTCTGGGGGGTTGCCTTTGGGGTAAGCCTAGGGCAGGCCTACGGGCATGGCCTAGGGGTAGGCCTACGGGTATGGCCTAGGGGTAGGGCCTAGGGCTGGGCCTGGGGTCGGCCTTGGGGTAGGTAGGCCCTAGGGGTAGCCTGGAATAGGCCTAGGTGTAGGCCTATCCTCCGGGGCCTAGGGTAGGCCTAGAGGTAGGCCCTAGCGCTATGTGGCCGCGACCCAAGACGAAGCCGCCGCCGACGCCGCCAAGCTCGAGGTATCGTCGACGACGACGACGCGGGCAACGACGAGCACGACTGCCAGCGCCGATGGCGACGCCCAAGCAGCGGCCGCGGAGAGGCCGACGCCGTCGACGACGACGGAGACGACGTCGGCGGCGGCGACGCTGTTGCCGCGGACGACGTTGACGCGAGGAAGGCGTCGCCGACAGCAGCCTCGTCGACGACGACGACGACGACGTCGCCAGCGGCGGCGGCCGCGGCGGCAGGCGGAGAGCGGCGAGCCTCGGGGCCCCGCGGCGTGCAGCGGCTGCCCGGGCAGCGCGGCCGCGGCCGGCGCGCCCCAGCCGAGCAGCGGCTGCAGCTCCGAGAGGGGGTAGGGCGACCTGGGGGCTGCCGGCGAGGGGCCGGAGCGCAGCCGGGGGCGGCGGGTCCTGCTGCCTGCTCGTCCCCGCCCCCGCCCCCCGCGCCTCGACATACGCCGTCGTGGGGGGCCTCGGGGCCGAGGAGGGTGCGCTGCCTCCCTCCGGCGGGGAGACGAACTGGCAAACGGACCGCCTCGACCAGCGGGGGGCTGCCAGCGAGGGGGAGGGACCGAAGGAGAGCTCTTCTCGAAACTGCCCGTCGAGATGTGTGAACATTTTGTATATGTATATATATTTATATACATATGTATAGGTGTGTCGACATATATATATATACACATATATATATGACACGTACATGTATACACAAACATGTATAAACAACACTAGGACCATCGCGCGCTTCGCGCGCGCTCAGGTTCTAGCAGGCCCCAAGGCTTGACGAGTTCACTGTTGCACTGAAGTAGTGGACCACAGTCCACGCCTGTCAACCCGCATTCCGGAAGGCTTTCGGGGAAGATGGTTGCGTAGGGGGGCGGAGGCTGGATGAATCGGGTTCCCAGAAGGCCTTCCGGGAACATCATGGGTTTGGGGGGCGTCTTTGGGAGCCTGTTGGGGCGTGCCGTCGTCGCCGTCGTCGTCGTCGTCGTCGTCGTCGTCGTCGTCGTCGTCGTCGTAATGTCGTCGTCGCCTCTTGGGGCGCGCCGTCGTCGTCGTCCTCGTTTTCGTCGTTTCGTCGTTTCGTCGTCTTCGTAGTCGTCGTCGTCGTCGATGGTTCAAGAGGGCACTTGGGGCACCTGTATGCGAACCGATCAGCGTGGGGCCGCGAGAAGGCGATCAGTCATGTTCACAGCCAACTGCCCAGACAGCTCTCCAGTAGCGTGATGGTACTTCGGAGCCTCCAGATAGTCTCGGACCCATGATGAACCATGTCCCCGGAAAGCTTTCTGGGGACATGATTTGTTGGGTTGTGTTGGGGGGCCTCTTGGGCGTTCCCTGGGGGCCCCTTGGGGGCCTCTGGGAACTCTCAGGCCCATGATGAACCAAGTCCCCGGAAGGCTTTCTGGGGACCTGATTTCTTGGGGTGTGTTGGGGGGCCTCTTGGGCGTTCCCTGGAAGCCCCTTGGGGGTCTCTTGGGGCTTCCTGGGGGCCTCTTCGGCGCCTCACGGGGCTTCGTGGGAGCCTCTTGGTGGCCTCCAGGGGCCTACTGGGGGCCTCTAGGGCCAGAGACCTCGAAATATCGGTTGGCGGTTCCCCTCTGGGCCCCCCTTGGGGAGCTCTTGGGGCACACTTGGGTTGCCTGGGGAGCCTCCTGGGCCGTCTTGGGGCCCTCTTCGGGGCCTCGTGGGCCGTCTTGGAGCGATCTGAAGGGCCTCCGAGGCCGTGAGGGAGCGCTGGGAAGCGGACAATTAATACATTCAGACTCCCAGGGCCCTCTTGGGGAGCCTCTTGAGTCCGTCCTGGAGCGTGTTGGAGTCCTCGTCGGCCGTCTTGAGGGCAGCTTGGGCGTCTTCGGGGCCTCTTGGGAGCGGCTTGGGCCCTCTCGGGCCCCTTGAGCCTGTCGTGGCCTGTTTCCTGGGCGGGCCCAGGCCGCCTCGGGAGCTCAGGACCCCCCCCACAACCCCCGGCGGGCACCCATGGGGGTAACAGGCAGCGGCCTCCCCCCCTGGCCTACTCCGATGTGTACGTCTGTCTGTCTGTCTGTCTGCCTGTCTGTCTGTATGTATGCATGTATGTATGTATGTATACATGCATGCATGCATGCATGCATATATGCATGTATGTATGTATATATGTATGTATGTATGTATGTATGTATGTATGTATGTATGTATGTATGTATGGATGTTCGTATGCATGTATGTATGCATGCATGCATGTATGTATGTATGTATGTATGTATGTATATATGCATGCATGCACGTATGTATATAGGTATGTATGTATGTATGTATGTATGTATGTATGTATGTATGTATGTATGTGTGTGTATGTATGGTGTATGTATGTGTGTATGTAGGTATGTATGTATGTAGGTAGGTAGGTAGGTATGTATGTATGTTTGTATATATGTGTGTATGCATGTATGCATGTATGCACGTATGCATGTATGCACGTATGTATGTACATATGCATGTGAGCATGTACATTCATGTATGTAGGTATAATCATGTAGGTATGTGTATATGCAGGTTTGTATATGCAACTGTATGTGGGCATGTCTATATGTATGCGTGAATGTATGCATGCATGCATGTATGTATGCATGCATTTGTGAATGCATGCATGCATGGATGCACACATGCGTGTATATATGTGTGTGTATGCATATTTGTACGTGTGCATGCATACATGCAAACATGCATATATGCATACATGCATACATGCATGTATGCATGCATATAGACATTACTGCATGTACGGGTGCATGTACGTATCTACGCATGTATGTTTATATGTATGTATGCATGCATGTATGCATGTATGTATGTATGTATGCATGAATGTATGTATGCACATGCGCATGCATGTATGCATGCATGTGCGAATATGTATGCATGCATGCATGCATGTATGTATGCATGCATGCATGTGTGTGTATACACACAACTATAGATATCAATGTGTGTGTGGGTGCGTGCAGAAACCATACGCTTACCAAACGGGTCAAACGCAATGTTTGCTTTCCAGGGCATTATTGGGGAGCATACTGGAGCCTTCTTGGGGTGTCTTGGGGGCCTTTCGGAAGCTCCTCGGCCGTCTTGAGGCCACCTTAGGGTGTCTTGGGCCCTATTGCGCCGCTCCTGTCGCCTGTTTGCGCCCTCCAGTGCTAGTCTGTGCGGCTGAAGGGGGGCCTGGGGGGCCGCGGAGGTGGGGTCCTCCTCTTAAAATGGGGGGGGGGATCCGGGAGGGCGTCCTGGCCCATGGCCTGGGCCCCTGGTACTTTGGCATCTGATGCACGAACGGATCGACCGTCGCTGCAATCAAAAAACACACAGCGATGGCCCAGCTCACGCAAATATTGCGGCTGGGCTGTGAGATATCGGGCGCACCTTCTGGGCGGGGACATATCCTTGCAGCGGAACCCCCAGGGACATTCTGGGCGCTGTCTGAACCTACCCACCTAGGTCCACGCACCTGGCTTTGGAGGGGTCTCCTCGGCAGCAGGCGAAGGACGATGAAGAGGAGGAGGAGAAGGAGGAGAGGCACAGTCGAAACGCTGTCAGAAGGAACCCTACATAAGGATTTTGTTCCAGAAGTTAAGCTTCGATCTCGCATAGAAAACCCAAGGACAACCTAAGACAAGCTGTACACTTATTAAGCACGACTGAGTCCTCCCCAACGACAAGGGTTTCTTCTTCAGCGGCCCGACTGGAGGGAGGGAGGTAGGGAGGGGGAGGGAGGGAAGAAGGAGGAGGGAGGAGGGAGGAGGGAATAGGATGATGATGATGATGATGATGAGGATGAGAATGAGGATGAGGAGGAAGAGGAGGAGGAGGAGGCGGAGGAGGAGGAGGAGGAGGAGGAGGGCACGAAGCCCGAAGGAGGAGGAGGAGGAGGAGGAGGAGGAGGAGGAGGAGGCGGCGGAGGAGGAGGAGAGGGAGGAGTGAGGAGGGATGAGGGAGGAAGGAGGGAGGAGGGATGTGGGAGGAGGGGTGCGGGAGAGGGGGGGGCAGTCCTGTAGCGCTGCTCCAGGCTCTCGCGGGGTGACGCGGTCCAGCAGTCCTGCTGGTGACGGGGGCCCTTGCTCCTGCTGCTGCTGCCTCGCCTGATGATGGTGGTGGAGGTGATGATGATGCTGCTGCTAATGATGATGATGTTGATGGTGTTTATGATTCTGCTGATGGCTGATGGCTGATGGTGATGGTGGTAATGATGCTGATGATGATGACGATATTGGTGATGATGCGGATGATGGCGATGGTGCTAGTGATGGTGACGGTGCTGATGATGATGGCGATGATGGCGATGGCAGCGAAAGCTACACTATTGATTGCTATGATGAGGGCGTCGACGGTGACGATGACGGCTATGACAGTGCCGCTGATGATGACGGCAATGCTTATGGTGAGAGTGGCGATGCCGATGCACATGCCGACGAAGATGATTATGGCTGACGAGGTAAGTGGCGCGACGATGACGATGACGGCTGCCGATGACGACCATGATGACGACGACGGTGGTCATGACGAAGTAGCAGTAGAGAAAGAACGAACAACGGCACAAACATAAACTTTCGACGGCCCTCGCGGATTTCTTGGATCCGCGCTGGACCCCCCTCCGTGGCGCGCGGAGCGCGCCAGGGGCGGCGCCAGATGCGCGGGCAGGGGGCTCCAGCGCGGATCCAAGAAATCCGCGCGGACCTCCGCCGATCTACAGTGCGGGCGCGGCCGCAAGAAACCCTCGCAAGAAACCCAGCCCTGAAACCCGCAGGCGCGAGATGCGAGTTGGGGGAGCCCCGAGCACCCCGAGCGCAGAAGCCCCTTCAACGGCCACGGGAAGCCACTGCGCAGCGGGCGGAGGTTAGCTTCTTGATGCGCGTCCCCACTCTATGTCTATGACGCTGGTTTGCTCCTCCAGGTGCTCGCGCGGGAGTGCTGGAAGCAGGGCGACGGCGACCCCAGCGGCCTCGGCGCCGTGACCGCGGTGATCGGGCGGGACAGATCGGCACAGACACCTGTAGACGTTGATTGTTCAGACATGGGAACTGAAAATGAGGAGGACCATGCATGATTGGACAGGCGCGTTCCCCTACTCGCAAATCAACTACTCGCAAACTGCCTGGATCCGCCGTGGGGGTTTACGATCTATATATATATATGTAAAGATACATACATTATATATATATAGAGAGAGAGAAATGTATATATATATATATATATGTCTGTCTATATCTGTTTCATAGAGGAAGACCTGCATTTTTCGGACGCTTGCGAGTCGGCACTTTGCGAGCAGTGGAACGCGCTCGGCGAATGCTATGCCAATTTTTGCTCCTCGACGCGGGGGGGCAGCGAGAGGGAGGGAGGACACGTGGCGAGGCGGGGCGTCGGGTCGCTGGCCCCCGGGGGCGGCCGCGCCCCCCTCAGCTCAGGCCGAGCCAATGGAGGACGCCGCTCTGCGCCGCCGGGGCCCGCCGAAAGGGCGTCACCACGCCGACCGGGCACTCCGGCATGGGCTCCCTCGCGCTCCACCACTTGAGCGCGGTGCGCCAATCCTTCGGGGGGGGGGGGGGGGGGGAGAAACAGGTGTTCCGAACATGTGTGTAGGTTTTTTAACCCGCTGGTTTTTTGTTATCACACTTGCTTTTTGTTCGCACTTGTTTTTTATCACTCTTATTTTTGTTCACCGCACTTGTTCTTTTACCACACTTGTTTTTAAAGTACACTTGTTTTTTTATCACACTTGTTTTCTTATCACACTTGTGTCTTATCACACTTGTTCGCTCCACCACTCGAGCGCGGTGCGCCAATCCTTCGGGGGGGGTAGCGTCGCCATCGCTCGGGCTTTCCTCCCCCGTGCGCTTTTCGGTGTTCCATGCGCGTGCGTGTTGCTCCGCGAGAGATGGCCTCACATTCGCATCAATGGCCCTCGCAGAGGAAAGATGCACACGTCCGAGCGATGCCAAGACATGCGCGGTAGGGGCAGAGGCGGGGGTAGAGGAGCATCGCTCCAAACGGACTGGGCAAGAAGGACATACGAGTATCCAGTTGGGTATGTTCTCTGATCCTACTTTGGGATAGCCCTCCCTCTACGAACCCCGAATCCTGAGCAACCACGCGTGAACCCTACCCCTGCAAGCCAGGCTTCCGAAACGCCGGGAAAAGGGGGTCACATTTTTTGGGGCGTCTGCAGCCGACTGGGCCCTGCAGGAACTGCCGTGCACCCTGGTTCCGATCGGAGTCGCAGGGGCAGGGGTCGCGAGTGGTCGCAGAAATCCTTCTCGCACTTCATGGTCACGTCGTGGAAGGGGCGGCAGTGCATGGCGTAGTCGTCCTCGAGACCACGCACCTGGAGGGAGACAAAGCGGCATAAACTGAAACCCTCGGAGGTCCGCGCGGATGTCTTGGATCTGCGCTGAACCCCTCCCTGGCGCGCGGTGGCGCCGGAGGCGCCGCCAGGGCGTTCCAGCTCAGATCCAAGAAATCCGCCCGGAGCTCCGACGGTTATATGCTCATGCCGCTTTCCCGTCTTCGAGCACCGCGTTGCGCCAGCCCTGCGCCTCGTCGCTGTAGGCCTTGAAGGCGCGCTCGAAGTCCGCGCGGGCCTGGGCGTAGGCCTTGGCCTCGCGCTGCACGTTGGCCGCCTCCGCGGCGGCGGCGGCGTTGGCCGCCCTCACGCGCGCGACGAGGGTGCCACCCTGCTCCTCGCTTGGGGCGCAGAAGGGCGTACCAGCAAGATGTGCTGGTGCTGGAGGCGTGTGCGCAACTCTCAGATTCTGTTTTGTGTCCTGGGCGGTACCGTAGGGGCCCGACCACAAGAAACCGTCCACAAGAAACCCAACCCTGGGGCCCCAGGACGTCCATGGATTCTTCTGGTGTGGGAACGCCGCGCTCTCCACAGCAGAACCGCCGAAGCCCCGAAGAAGCCCAGGGCACCCTGGAGGCAAGCAGGGTGTTTCTTGGCATGGGCCCCCCCACTGCATGTGCTGATGTTGGAGGCGTGTGCGCAACCCTCAGACTCTGTGCCGTTCCTCCGGGGCCGTGCTGCCAGCAAGGGCCCGCCACGCAGCTCGTAGAGCGTCGTTCGCGTCGCCTCCGCGGGGTCGGCGCGCACAGCACAGCAGTGTGTGCTCGGGTGGTGCCGAGCGTTGGCGGCGCACCGGATTGGGGGGGGGTGGCAGGGAAGGGCTCTTTTCACAAGGGTGCTGCACCATCAGGAGGCTCTGCGCTGTTCTTGGGACCTCCTGGGGGGCCTTCGTGGCCACGGCTGGACGCAGCTCGAGCACCAGCCCCTGACGGACCCCAGGACGGGGTCCAGACGGTTAATGCGAGCAGAGGTTCGTCGGGGGTGGGGCGGGCACTGTCAGAAGGCGGGAAGGCTCATTCAAAACCGACCCGCCATCTGGGAAGCCTTTCTCAAAAGCCTCCGGCCCCTGCTCGGGAGCACCTGGGCGACGAACATAGCCGCCTAAAAGCTTTCCCCATACACGGTTTCTCCTTCTCCTCCTCGTCTTCTTCTTTTTCTTCCTCCTCCTCCTCCTCCTCCCTTTCCTCCTCCTCCTCCTCCTGTTCCTCCTCCTCCTCCTCCTCCTCCTCCTTCAGTTCCTCCTCCTCCTCCTCCTCCTCCTCCTCCTCATCCTCCTCTTACGCACGATGCCACAACGACCTTAAAGTCGTGGCTTGCACGGGCCGCCAGCGTGGCACCCCGCGCGGAGAAGAGGGCGCTCACGCGCGGCCTTGCGCGGGTAGCTTGCGCACGAGTGTCGGCGCAGCCGACCCGGTTTCCTTCCGTCGCTCAAGGGCCGGGCCGTCGCCTCAGGCATAGCGTGCGGCAGCGTGGCATCGGAATAGTCGGAGGTTGGGGGGTGAGACTGCAGTGGAGCTGAGAGCACCCCACCGAGACATCGGTTTCGGTTTCGTGTCGTGCGTGCAGTGCGTGGGCGCGCGAGAGGCATGACCCCGCCGTCGCCAGGCCGATTCGGATGCAAGGGACCGTACCTCCGCCCCCGGTGGGCGCGCGGTGGCCCGGGGTGTCTCGCCGTGGTGTCCTGTGGTGTCGCGTTGGTGTCCCGTTGGTTCTCCTTCTCCTCCTCGACCCCCGATCCGCGATGTGATCTTCCTCCATCTCCTCCTCGTCCTCCTCCTCCTCCTTCTCCTCGCCGGCCCTCGATGATCCCTCCTGATCTTCCTCCTCTTTTTCCTCCTCCTCGTCGACCCTCGATCCTCGATTACTCCCACCTGATCTTCCTCCTCCTCCTCCTCCTCCTCCTCCTCCATTCCTTTTCCTTATCAATAACCACTCCCTGTCGCACCCCGAGGCTGGTCGAAAGGGCGGGCGGGGCGTTTCGCCGGAGATCTCCTCACTGCTTGTGACCCGGAAGCTGAACAGTTGGCAACCGTTTCGCAGATGAAGGGTGGGCCGCTTCCAATGGCTCTCGCACTACAGTCGGGGGCTTCACCTAAGGAACCCAAAATAAGGAACGAAGTCCCCTTTTTTCCATGAGTTAAACTTCGATTTCCGATCGAAAACATAAGGAAAACCTGAGGCAAGCTGCGAAACACTTAAGGAACGCGGAGCCCCTCCCCAACGAAAAGGGTTCCTTCTTCAGGGCCCCGACTGTAGCGCCGCGCACATTCGCGTTTGAAATGCTGCAAGAGCTTCACGGACTGAGGGCAGGTGGTCTTCAGCATGTGGCTCTCGCCTCAGCGGCGCGCACATATTCGTGGACCGAGGGCGGGCCGTTTTCAACATGTGGCTCTCGCCGGAGCGCCGCGCATTCGCTCTGAAAAGCGCAACAGTTTAACAGATTGAGGGCGGGCTGTTTTCAACATGTGCCTCTCGCCATAGCGCCGCGCAACATTCGTGTCACACAATTGCAAGAGCTTCACGTATTGAGGGCGGTTGATTTTCAAAATGTGGTTCCTGCCTCAGCGCCGCGCGCATTCGTTTTAAACATTTGCAGGCGTTTCACGGATTCCCATGGTCGACGAACGTGCCAGAAACGGTATTTTGGAAGGACTCAGGAATGCGAGGGTGCAACGTTTAAATTGGTTCGCGGTGTTGAGTCCAAGGGATGGTGTTCTGGCACGATTCAGGATCGTCGGACGCAACAGTCAGGTTAATCTGTGGAAATGGAGTCCCGATAATGGTGTTTTGGAACGCTTCACGGTCTTCAAACGGTTGTCTCCCAACGAAGCAGTTCCCACAGTGGAGCCTATGAAGAGGGAGCTTGAAGGGAGGGTTTATCCCAACATCGTTGATGAGTCTTGGGTTTGCACTGGTCCTTCTCCTACTCCTCGTCGACACTCGATCCTCGATGATCCCTCCTTATCTTCCTCCTCCTTCTCCTCGTCGACCTTCTCCTCGAGACCTGCGATGTTGTGTTTTTTTCAACTCGGGGTCTCCAGAAGGCCCTACCCTTTCCCTGCGACCCGTTTTTCATCTCCAGCAAAACTTTGACGGCCCGGGCCCCCAGTATAAAGGCACCCAGAGGCCCCAAGGCGGCCAAAAACCTCCGTCCTGATTTTTGTCAGGACGCTGCATGTCTGGGCCTCCTCGAGCCTCGATCCCTCCATCCTCGTGATTCGGCGGCGAGCGAGGGGGGGCGATGAGGAGGCCTTCTCGGAGGCCCCCCCTCGCCTTCTGAGAAGCTTTGTGCCCTGGGGGAAGGCTCCGAGAACTTCTCATGAGGCTCGGCGACCTCCGAGCCTTCTGAGAAGGC
The DNA here is from genome assembly GCA_963575745.1 of Prorocentrum cordatum. Classification (NCBI taxonomy): domain Eukaryota; class Dinophyceae; order Prorocentrales; family Prorocentraceae; genus Prorocentrum; species Prorocentrum cordatum. The sequence continues at coordinate 10,727 of CAUYUJ010004170.1, read as the reverse complement.
CCGCCCCTTCTCGGACGCCTGCTGGTTTTCTGGTCACAGCTCGGCTCTCCGGCGGCCGTCCGGCACGACCCGGGCCTCCGCGGAGAGCTTTCGGCGAGGCGCAGCTGCTGGAGAGTCTCCCGAGGCTGGAACGCCGCCGAGAACCAAACACAATGTCATGAAACCTCGAACCTTGAATCTCCAGCCCCTTCTCCCCTTCCCGCCCGGGCTCACCGCCGAATGTCTGGGCCTCCGCGATCCTCGATCCCTCCACCCTCGTGATGGCGCCGCGGCGGCGCGGGGCCCACGACGCCCCTTTCTCGGTGCGTGCCCCGCCGGCCTCGTGCCGGAGGCGCCGCATCTCCCTGTCCAGCCGCTCCGTTTCCGCGGGCGTCTCGCCTAGGGCCTCGCGGTTGCACACCTGGCGGGGAGCGTCAGCGGGGGGGTGAAGGATAAGGGGGAGGAGGAGGAAGAGGAGGAGGAGGAGGAGGAGGAGGGGGGGGGAGGGGGAGGAGGAGGATGAGGATGAGGATGAAGAGGAGGAGGAGGAGGAGGAGGAGGAGGAGGAGGAGGAGGAGGAGGAGGAGGAGGAGGAAGAGGAGGAGGAGGAGGAGGAGGAAAAGGAGGAGGACAGGACAGGACAGGACAGGACATCCGCATGAGAGGGTCAATGTCGCAACGCCCGCAAAGGAGCTGCGGGAGTACGACTTGCAAGATCCCCCGCGAATGAAGTTTGCTGCAAAACCAATATTCTCATTTGACTGGCAGGGGGCGTACCCCAAAGCTCTAAGGGGCGAGCTCCGGGGTGGCCCCGTAAGAGAGGCTCGTTACCTTGTGAGAGTGCGAGTCCCTACGGGACAGTGCGGGGGGAGCGGCTGTTGGCCCTCTCGCGTGCCCATTCCAATGGAGACGCGCTGGGCGAGCAGGGCTCCCAAGCAGGGAGAGAAAGACGACACGACCAATCCTCGACACAGGGGAGGGAGGAGGGAGGGCATACTGGAGGCCCCTTCGTGCCACACTTATGCAGGGGGCCTACTTAATATTCCACCAAAGTCCTGCTGGGCCCACTCTACTAACATAATCCCTTCCTCCCTAGGCTCACTTCGCTTCCTGGACGTGCTGGTCGATGGCCGAAGCATGCAATGCAGTGTCCGGCACAAGTCCTGTGCTGCAAGACGCTGCATCCAAATTCTCTGTAGTAATCAAAATGCACCTCTGAAATATCCCCTCCAGTCGGCATGTCTGTAGGGGCGATCAATACCATTAATGCCACGGCGTGTGAGAGGCTCTCTAGTGGTCTCTTTGGGACCCTCGTTTTCCACTCGTCGTCCCAGGAGGGGGAGGAGGATGAGGAGGAGGAGGAGGAGGAGGAGGAGGGGGAGGAAGACGAGGAGGAGGAGGAGGGAGGAGGAGGAGGGAGGAGGAGGAGGAGGACGAGGAGGAGGAGGAGGAGGAGGAGGAGGAGGAGGAGGAGGAGGAGGAGGAGGAGGAGGAGGAGGAGGAGAGAGGGTCCTCCTCGTCTTCCTGCTGCTTCTCCTCCTTCTCCTCCTCCTCTTCTTCCTCCTTCTCTCCCTCCTCACCCCAGATCTCCGAGAATATGGTGTGTTCAATCGAAGCATTCCCTTAGATTTCGGCCTATTGGGCCCTCCATCGGGCGTCAGCCATCTCCGACCTCCTCACGTCGTGAGCAAAGAAAACGGCGGACAACTTTTGGATCTGTTCGGCATCCGTGGGTCCTCGCCGGGCCCCAGGGCTATCAAAAAACGGCTGGGGATGAGAAGCCGGCCCCAGGGAAAGAGGTCCCCATGGGGGACGTCAACCAAACCAGATCATGGAGAACACTTTTTCTTCCTCTCAATCTGGGCGTTTGCCTTGATTTCGGCTTCCGGGGGCAACCAGACATGGATCCAGGGCGCACATCTTCCCTCCAGGGAGTGGTTCGACCTCTGGTGCGCAGCAGATTTGACAGATCCTGTCAGAGGATACAGGCGGAGTTTGGACAAACATTGAAAAATAGTCAAAGACTGTTCAACAAATACTCAAACATACCCCCAAATTCGTCCCCAGCCTACTGTTTGGCTGTTTTTTTTGATGATTCCTCCTGTAGAGGGACAGGGGCAGGCCCGACTTAAGTCTAGGGTTCAGTGCACCTGCATCGATCCTGACAAGGCCTGTCCTTGGCCCAGGAATAGTGTGTGCGCCTTCTGCCTTGGCCAGGAAGGCATGTGGATCTTTCAGGAGCCCCTGGGTCCAAACATGCTAAGATCTCTCGACTACACTGGAAGCCCGACCACAAGAAACCTTTCACAAGAAACCCAACCCTGAGACCCCAGGACGTCCATTGATTCTTTTGGGGGGGGGGACGTCACGCTTTCCATAGCAAAACCATCGACACCCAAGAAGCCCATGGCACCCTGGAGGCAAGCAGGGTGTTTCTTGGCACAGGCCCCCACTGATCACGCAAGACTGACCCTGGATCGGAGCGACCTCTGGTGCGCGGCTCTCTGGGGGCCGCGGGGGCACCCAACACGAGCGCGCCAAACGCCGCCTACCGCAGCGCGTTCGGCGACCGGGGGGCCCCATCGGGTCCGCACCAAAGTAAAGGGAAATTGGGACACACAAATAAATACACACAAATAAAAATAGTCCCCATATTTTCTCATATTTTCTGGGTTTTTGTCTTCCCCCCCAATTCCCAGATTTTCCCCTATTTTCCTGGGAATCGAGGATTCATTGTGTCTGTGTGTTTCTGCCCCTCCTGACAAAGGCCAGCCTGGCGAAAGGCCGCTCCTGCGTCCTGCCGAATCTCCCAGGGGCACCCAGAGTGGGCTTCCGCCGGCTCCCGCATGGCTGCCGCCGGCGGAGGCGCCCTCGCTCTGCTCCCGCCGCCCTCCGCCGAGGAGGAGGTGCGGCCTCGCGAGACCCCCGACGTCAGAACTCCTGCGCGGCGTCGGCCCCCGGCAGAGGCCCCGACCCCTTCCCCCAGGAGCCGGCCTCGCACCCCGAGTCGTTTCCGTCGGCTACGCGCAGGAGTGACCCTAGGCTTCGGTCGGGCCTGTCCCCCATACAGACGGATTTTCGACGAAAAATCAAAAATACCTCAAAAGTACACCAAAAAGGTTAAACAAAAATTCAAAAAATAGTCCCCATACTATTTTTGGATCATTTTTGAATTATTTTTTTGGTATTTTCTAGTTTTCGTCGAAAATCCCCATGTAGGGGGACAGGCCCGACTTAACCCTAGGCAAGAGTGGCCTTTCGTGCGCGGACGAAGGGGGCGCAAGGTGGCCAAACCCGAGCGCGCAAACAGCCACCATCGCAGGGCGCTCTGCGCTCGGGGGGGCCCCAATGAGCCCGCACGAAGGGTCACTCCGGGGAAGGGCCACTCCTACGTGCAGTCGATTGTTTGGCGCTCCCGAGGCCCGGTGAGGGCCCCCAGAGGCCGAACATGAGGAAAGACCTCCCCAGGACCAGCCTTCCATCCCGAGTCGTTTTTTCAAGGGCTCCCAACTTCACGCTTCGCGCTGCGCGAAGCGCGAAGTGCGAATAACTTCGTGCTCTCGCGCCGCCTCCCAGGGGAGAAGAGGAGGATGAAGAGGATGAGGAGCCGAACCGCGAAGCGCGAATAACTTCGCGCCCTCGAGGGCGCCCTTGTTTTTGGCGCTCCCGAGGCCCGGTGAGGGCCCCCGGAGGCCGAAAATGAGGAAAGACCTGCCGTCCTGATTTTCTCCAGTGCTCGAGGGGGCCTGGGTTTCCAGCGCACGATCTGGGAGATGGGGTGAGAGGGGGCAGGTGGAAGCACTCCTGCTTGAGGCAGCGAGGCGGTGCTTCGGGCAATGCACCTCCTCTCCAGCGCACGATCTGGGAGAGGGGGGGGGGGCGGAAGGAGGATGGGGCAGGTCGGGCCTGTCCCCCTAATGAAGGGAAACGATTGAAAAACGGTTTCCGGCGGCTGAATCCCACCAGCCCTTTGGGCGTGAGTGGTTTAGGGAGCTCTCTCTGTTCTCAACCCCCCAACCCCCCTTCTTCCCCTTCGGGGAGGGGTTTACCCCTCCCCCTACCCCCTCCCCCTGGGCCTGGAGAGGGAGCCCCGCGGGTGGTCAGGGGGGTCTTTTTCGACTCCTGGGAGGGCCAAAAAACGACGACCCTCACGAGGATTCTGGCCCCGACGGGGGGATAGAGAAAAAACCCTCTCCTCTTCTGTGAAGCCAGAATCATTGATTTTACTACGGTTTTGGCCCCATTTTGGCCTTCTCAGGGGGCAGCGCTCCTCTTCCTTGTTCTCAAAATCATTGATTTTACGAAAGTTTTGGGCTCATTTTGTCTTTCTCAGGGGGTAGCGCTCCTTTGCGCTTCTGAGGAGGGCGCAAGAGGCCCCCAAGAGGCCCCAAGATGCCCCCAGGAGGCTCCCAAGAGGCCTCCAAGAGGCCCCCAAGAGGCCCCCAAACGGCCCGAAGAGGCCCCCAAGAGGACCCCAAGAGGCCCCCAAGAGGCCCCACGAGGCCCCAAGAGGCCCCCAAGAGGCCCCCAAGAGACCCCCAAGAGGCCCACGACGCCCCAAGAGGCCCCCAAGAGGCCCCCAAGAGGCCCCCAAGAGGCCACACGAGGCTCCAAGAGGCCCCCAAGGGGCCCCACGAGGAGCCCGAACGACTCACATCAGGACGAGGGGCCCGAACGACTCACACCACGAAGAGGCCGAACGACTCACACCACAAGGAGGGGCCCGAACGACTCACACCAGGACGAGGCGCCCGAACGACTCACACCACGAGGAGCCCGAAGGACTCACACCACGACGCGGGCCCCGAACGACTCACACCACGAGGAGCCCGAACGAGTCACACCAGGAGGAGGGGCCCGAACGACTCACACCAGGACGACGGGCCCGAACAACTCACACCACGAGAAGCCCGAACGACTCACACCAGGACGAAGAGCCCGAACGACTCACACCACGAAGAGCCCGAACGACTCACACCAGGAAGAAGGGCCCGAACGACTCACACCAGGACGAGAAACCCCAAACGACTCAAACCACGAGGAGCGCTTTCTCTCCCTCCTCCTTCGCCTCGTCCTTCTCCCGCTCCCCCCACAAGGAGGATGTACAAGGAGGCGGGAGGAAGGAGGAACAGGGGAGATATGCGGGGCCCAGCGGACACACGCCTGAAAAACACGACTGTCGGCATGCTTCGCGAGAGTTGCTGCTGTGAGATGGGCTGGTGGGGATACGCGAAGCGTAAAGAATTCCATTAGTCTGCCCCACTCAATCACTTTGGGGGGTCCGGGGGGGAGGGGTGGGGGTGGGCGATTCTTTCAATCGTTTCCCTGCATTGCGGGCGGACGGACCTCCCGTCGCGATTTGTTCCGTTGCTCGACGGGGGCCTGGGTCCCGGGCGCGCCCTTTGTGAGAGTGCGTGCGCCGGCCCCCGGTGGGGGGGGGGCTCTCTGGAGAGCGGCCCGGCCCAGGAAGAGCGCGCAGCTGCAAGTCGGGCCTGTCCCCCCCCACAAAGGGGATTTTGGGCGAAAAATTACAAGTACCTCAGACATGCCCCCCAAAATGCCCCAGCATGGTCAAAACAGCGTCCCCAGACTCATATTTTTACCATGTTTGAAGAGAGGGACAGGCCCGACTCAAGCGCAGCTGTCTTCCCATGGCTCGCGGGGGGGTTCTCTTCCAGTGCGCTCTCTCTGGGGGAACCAAGAGCTACCGACACCGCTACGGCGAGGGCACTGGATAAGGAACCCTTGGAGAAGGAATCCAGGGTCTGGAAACCGGTGGAACTCCAATCGTGGACAGGCTATGGATATCATCGCCGCCTTCATTGGATAAGGCATCCTCCGGGGTCTGAAGCCCCCTGGGGCAAATTCCTCAACCGACGCCCCCATCGTACCGACACCGCTACGGCAGGTTCGTGTCGTGTCGACCCTTGGTTCCTGACACCGCGGGGATCGTTCAACCTCGAACGATCGGGCGTTTCCGAAACGTCCAAGTCGTTCCACATCGAACGACTCTGGGCCGCCCGCGGCGTTCAACGTTGAACGCCGCTGGCGGGGTCGCCGCCGGTCGACACGACGCGAACCTGCCGTACACCCTGCGAAATGTTTAAGAAATCATGGGTTAAGAAATTCATGCTCTCAGGAATTGAATAAAACCCAGATCTTCTATCAAAATCTTGGGATTTACATTGAAAAGTTAAGAACAATCGAGACTCTGGACGAAAACTTAGGTTTTCTTAAGCATCGCCTAAGGTGTACTCCACGGACCTCTCCCGGGGTGCTTTCTGGCCCACATTTCCAGGCGAGTTCCGCGGCGGCGACGAGGTGCCTCCCGGGAGGCCCCCCCAGGAGGCGAGCACGAGGGAGGGCCTGCGGCAGGGGCGCCTTCCCAGACATGCGACGCCAGACTTTTTTCCACGCGCGGTCCCCCGAAAAAAACGACTCTTTCCCATGACCGGCTTTTCATCCCGAGCCGTTTGTGCGTTCCGTGACGGTCCTGGGGCCCAGCGAGGGCCCCCAGAGGCCGAAAACGACCAAACACCTTCCGTCCTGAGCTTTTTTCGCGACGCGAGCATGTCTGGGATGTCCTCTTGCTGACAGGCGCTCGTGACCAGTGCCCGCGACCTCGTCGCGCCCGGGGCGCCGCCCGCGGGCGAGGCCTGCTCAACCGACCCCTATATAGGTGGGGATCTTCGCTGCCCCGACATACGCAGCACGCAGCACGTAAGGTATCGATGCGGCGCGCAACGCGTAGACTTATGTCGGGCGTGTCCCCCAACAGGGGGATTCTCGACAACAAATTAAAACATACCCCAAACATACCCCAAGAAGGCCAACACATATGCAAAACATAATACCCAGACTATTTTTGGACTATTTTTTGGCTATTTTGGGTGTGTTTTTCATTTTTCGTCGAACATCCCCCTGTAGGGGGACATGCCCGACTTAAGCGCAGACTGGGCGCGCAGGTCTGACGCGACACGTTCGCCAAGACGTGGGCCGCTGCGCTGAGCCAACATGCAACGCATTGGCACGTCCGCTTGAAGCGCGGTGTGTGCTGCGTTTCAACATGGGCGTATCGAGGCAGCTCAGATGGGGATACAGGCTGCGTCTGTCGGACTTCACCTGACGGAGCCGAAAAGAAACGACGAGACCCAGCCTGACACCTCACGCGAGCTCCCGCTGCAAAAACCCCGCAGAAACTGGACCGTCAAAAACTCTGGAACGGGCCCGTCAAGAAGCGTCGGCAAACTCGAGTTCTGGCGTACTCGAGTCTTACCCATCGGTCGGAAGAAGTAGGTAGAAACACGAAGTAGGAAGGCGTTGGGAATAGATTGGGCTTCCGCCCGCCTCCTGAAGAGGAGGGAAGAGGGAAAACCACTCGACTCTTGAAGCAGGAAGGCGCTGAACGTAGATTGGAATCTGGGAATCCAGAAACACCCACTTTCAACGACCGATGGGTACGTTCCTCCGCTGAGGGGCCGGCGAAACGACGCCGACCTCCCTCCTCCCCTGCCCGCCCGCTCTGCTCCGCTTCTCCTCCGCCTGTCCTCCAGGGGCTCTCTGCCGTGCTCCTGCTCGTCAACGCGTGTGGATTCAAAAACCAAGTTTTGGAATTCAGAAACCAGTCTCCCAGCACTGGCGCGCCTGCGGGTGGCACGCCAGGTCTGCAAGGCTGAAGCGAGACGACATCGGACCGCTGCAAATCGGGAACCTTTGAGAATTGGCGGCGCGCGCGACGGGGTGGAGGGAGGGGGGAGGGCTTCTTCGAAGGAGGCTGCTTCTTAGAAGGCGCTGGCCTCACACCTACAGATAAGGGCCGCGCCTTCTTAGACGCAGGGGTGCTTCTAAGAAGCCCTCCCAGCTCTCCCCCCTCCCCCCGCTGCGCGTGGCTGAATGAAGGGAGAAGCGAGACAACATCGGACCGATACACATCGGGAACCTCTGAACATCGGCGGGTTTGGAAGATGTATCGGGCGCCGCGGTCGTTGCAGAGCGTTCCGAAACGCTCTGAGGCCGTTCCGGTAGTTCGAACCCGTCCGGAAAACACGGCCGTCGGGAATCAGAGGCCCAGCCAACCTTTGCCGACGTCGTCATCCCGCCTGAGCACCCCTCGGCGCGCACGTACGCGCATCCTAGCCATGGAGACAAGCTAAGTGCGGACAGAGTGTATAATTCGCGTGCTCCGAGCACCTGCCCGTCGTTCGAGTAGCAGACGGGGGGCTCTGCCTGCAGGAAGGCCTGCGCCGCCACTCTCCTCGGGGTATCCCCCTCGGGGGCTCGACGCCCGCAGGCCACAGGGCACCCCGCAGCACCCGCCATCGTCGACTACACGCTGCCCGCAGCCGCTGCCGAGTGCCCCTATGACCGCTCCCCGTGTTAGGTCGGGCGTGTCCCCCTTACAGGGGGATTCTTGACGAAAAATAAAAAAACAGCAAATATTCCCAAATGGTCAAAACTAATCAAAAATAGTCCCCAGACTATTTTTTTGACTATTTTTGAATATTCCTCCTGTAGAGGGGCGGGCCCGACTTGATCCCAGTGCCCAATGCCCTGTTAGGGGGCCACATGCGAACCCTACCCCTGCCCCCCACGATTTCTGAGGGGGAGGGTGGGGTTCACTTCGTTCGAGAGCTCCCGAACGAAGTAAACCCCACCCTCCCCCTCAGAAATCGTGGGGGGTAGGGGTACAGTCGAGGCGTTGACCTAAGGAACCCTAAATAAGGAACGAGGCCCCTATTTCCCATAAATTAAACTTAGATTTCGTATCGAAAGCCTAAGGAACATCTGAGGCAAGCTACGAAACAATTAAGGAACACGGAGCCCCTCCCCAACGAAAAGGGTTCCTTCTTCAGGGCCCCGACTGTAGGGTTCGCATGAGGCCCCCGACCTATGCCGCACCGTGCGTCGAAGCCTCCCTGGCGTAATACCGGCCAAGGAGGCCCCGAGCGACGAGACGTCTCCGTGGGGCCCCTGCCGGAAGGCCGATCTCTCGCTTGACGTGCCCACTGAGAGCCCCCAGACCTCTCGACCTCCCTCCCCCCCTGGGGGCTGGCTTTTCATCCTGACTCGCTTCTGTTGGTGCCTCCCTCCCCCTGGGGGCTGGCTTTTCATCCTGACTCGCTTCTGTTGACGCCTCCCTCCCCCTGGGGGCTGGCTTTTCATCCTGAATCGCTTCCGTTGATGCCTCCTCCCCCACTGGGGACTGGCCTTTCAGCCTGACTCGCTTTTGTTGATGCCTCCTTCCCCCTGGGGGCTGGCTTATTCATCCTGACTCGCTTTTGCTGATGCCTCCTTCTCCCTGGGGACTGGCTTTTCATCCTGAATCGCTTTTGTTGATGCCTCCTTCCCCCTGGGGGCTGGCTCTTCATCCTGAATTGCTTCTGTTGATGGCTTGGTCCCCGAAGCGGGCCCTTTTGGAGGCCCCAGGTGAACACACAAACTGCCGTCTCATTCTTTCTGCCAGGCCCTGGGATCCGACGTCGCGAAAGCACTGCCACCACCTGGAGAAATCACACGCCTATCCCTCGACCCCAAACTCTCTGCCGCAATTTCCCGAACCAGATCGATCCGCGAGGGTCCTATGGGACCCCGAAGCCGGGCGCACTCGCCCAGTGCGCAACGAAACAATCGCGACGCCCAGATTTCAGGCTTCTCGCCCATGGCGACTGGTCAGAAACACACCTGCTCAAATCGGCGGCGAGCCTGGGGGGGAAATGAGAAGGAGAAGGCCTTCTCAGAAGGCTCGGAAGTCCACCGGCCCCCGGAGAATTTTTCCAAGTTTTCTAAGCGTGAACTCCCTCATAACAACCCAGAAGAGACGCCGGAAACGACGACGACGACGACGACGAAGACGAGGACGACGAGGGCGACGACGACGACGACGACGGATCCCCGAAGACCCGACGTCGTGTTTTTCCTTCGATACGGGCCCCCCCGAAGCCTCGACCTTCTCCCCGGGATCAACTTTCCCACCCCCGGGCCGCTCTCTGACGGTGCCGGGGCCTGGCCGGAGCGCCCCCCTCGGGGCAGAACGTAGCAGGCACCTCCCGTGGCATGTTTTTGTTTTTTGTTTTTTTCCCACGGCGCGAGCATGTCTGGGGGACGACGACGCTGCTGCTGCTGCTGCTGACGACGGCGGCGCCGACGACGCAACGACGACGGCCCGGTGTCTGGATCCTCCGCGCCCGTGGGCGCGCCCCCGGCGCCTGCCACGCCGCGCACGGAAGCGGCTGCGGCAGGGCCACCTGGGGGGGGGGTCAGGAGGAGGAGGAGGAGGATGGAGGAGGAGGAGGAGGAGGAGGAGGAGGAGGAGGAGGAGGAGGAGAGAGAGGAGGAGGAGGACGAAGGGGAGGAGGAGGAGGAGGTGGAGGCAGGAGAGGTGAGGAGGAGGAGGAGGAGGAGGAGGAGGAGGATCAGGGGAGCGGTGGAGGGGAGGAAGAGGAGAGGTGGAGGAGGAGGAGGAGGAGGAGGAGGGGGCAACTGGTTTCTGACGGCGAAGCGTTGCAGGCTTGGGAAGGGGCTTTGCATCCTGACCCGTTTTCCCCAGGACCAGCTTTGCATCCTGAGCCGTTTTTCGACGTTCCCGAGGCCTGGTGGGGGCCCCCAGAGGCCGAAGATTAAGAAAAACCTTCCGTCATGTTTTTGTTCATTGCTCGAGGGGGTCTGGGTCTCAGCCCCTCCCGAAATGCTCCCATGGCGCATCGGCACCGGCACCGGCATCGGCACCGGCATCGGCACCGTCTCCTCCT